>CM038706.1:33815825-33885825 GCA_021613375.1 Megaleporinus macrocephalus
CTTCTATCCTGTGCTAATGAAGCACTCTATTGACCACTCCTGCAATGCTCAATTAGCTACAAACACTTGTAGCAAATATCTTTGAGACAACAAACATCTGTATGACAACAGACATACACAAAGCCTAAGAATAGACATACATACATGTAATGCAGCACATAGCAAGAATAAAAATATGAAAGAAACATCTGATGCTAACATTATACAGGCTCAAATACTGCACAAAATATGTCCAAATGTGACAAAGCACTTTTTAATTAGTGGCTTTAAATTCAGCTTTGTTCAGTTTCCCCATAACTAATAATAAATAATAAACCAAGACATATTTGTTGTGCTGTGAGGCTAATGTAGCTATCAAGGCTAATGGAAACCTTTGCCCCAATTACCATATTGCTACAACTCTGGACACTTTCAATTATTAGGTGCAAGGGGACATTGTTATAACTACTTTCGACAGCGACAGCACGTAGGTGTCTTTATTATGGTCTGGGGAATGTTTAAATGGCTCTCTCTGGGCCCACTCATCTACGTGGAGGGCAATCTCCATTAATTTGGGTATCAATCTACACTTGCAGATCATGTACACCCATACATGCTAACTGTCTTCCCTGGGGCGGATGGCATCTTCCAGCAAGATAATGCGATAACACTGGTTGTAATAGCATGACCAAGACTTCCAAGTATTACACTGGCCCGCTAATTCCCCATCTGTGGGACCACCTCCATAGTTGTGTTTGCTCTATGGATCCTCCACATGCACCCTTCAGTAGCTGTGTGATGGACTGTCAGTCTTGCTGCTGATGCTGTACACTCTGGATAGCTGGATAGCTGATGTTCCACTGTGCAAAACTGGACTGTTTAATGTTTTGTGAAAGCCATTTAGAGCCACTTAGACGCACACATACAAACACAAGTGCGAGTTAACCAACGTCCTTTTTACACAATAATGGTAAAAGCTCCTAAACCTATTAGCAATTTTACTTAATTCAGTCCTTCTTAATCTTGGGTGTTCTCCACCTCCTTGCATGTGGCTGGCAGCCCAGCATCCTCAAGTTGCAGCAATTCTTGATTTGGACTAGGCACCCAGTAGATACTCTGCCCCTCCTCCACCACAACAAAAAACTACCAAAAATCTACTGACCATTAAGTTTGTTTTAAAAAGGTAAATACATTAAAACATATGAAGATTAAAGTTATAACTCCTATCCCATCATTAGCTGGCTACACTGATGCTAACAATACTCACTTTCATGGAGATTTGTGTTTTTTACCACTTTGTACTTCAAAAATGCTTCAAATAGATGTTATTCTTTATTTGCTGTATGTGTAAAAGCAGCATTCCTAAGTGACCCAGGTAGGCGAATAACGGGCAGAGAGAGAGAGCTCGAGAGAGCTCTCTCTGAAACTCTTTGGCTGGTCTAAAAGCCTCTACAGGGGCAGGTCTAGGTTCTTAGGGTTATATAAACCACCTGACTCACTCAGAAATCTACTGCAGCAGCAGTCTCTCCCTTCTCTTTCTCTATCTCTTTCTCTCTCTCCCTTAGAAATGTGTGATTATGTGAATGTGTCAGATCACTAAAAATATCAGGCTTCCTGTGAGATGTGTTTGTGTATGTGTATATCCTTGGAGTTGTACAGTGGGTCATGAGATAGAGTGTGTTTCTGTGAGGGTTTTGACACATTTTATTTATGCAAAGAATATATATCTATTACCTAAATTAAACATTCAGTTGAGATTCAGTTTATCTATGTTAGGATGCCTCCAGTAGAATTTCTTGATATAATTTAGAATTCATATCTCCATCAAATGATAACAAGCTTTCCTGGTCAGATCACAGCAAAACAGCCCCAAACCATGATACTGCCACCACTGCATTTCAAAGTTTGGATGATGTCTTCATGCTGGAATGCAGTGTTACATTCGCTACTCGCACAACAACACTATTGTTTACATTTGTTACTTGCAACTTGCACTTTATGGCTGCTGCTCTTTATACTTGCACATAAAAACACACGTAACTATTTTTTTATTTTTTAACCTTATAAAAAATGCTTTTATTTACTTCAACTTATATTATTATTATACTTTTTGTATATATTTTTATTATTTCTTTTTTTTGTTATCTACTGGTGAATGGAGGAACAGCAAAGTAAGAATTTCATTGTACAGTGTACAACTGTACAACAGTGTAACTGTCTGTTCTGCTGTGCATATGACAATAAAACTCTTGAATCTTTGGTTTTGTCAAACATAACAAAACATATAAGCCACAAAGATCTACTTTGTCTTATGCATTACATGATCCAGGTGGTCTTTAGGAAACTTTAAACCGGCAGAAATGTTCTCCCAAGAGAGTAATGGATTTCTCCATGTTAATAATCCATACAAACTCTTGTTTAATGGTTTTTAGGTGATTTACTATTTAAAGAAATTTGCAAAAATATTGTTATATGCCTTCAAAGTTCTGTCTTAGTTGTTGGCTGCGTTTTCTGCTTATCAAGGCCCAAGTGACCTCAATTACAAATCTAGACTCGTCAGTCCATAAAACCTTACTTTCATCTTGTCATATTTTTTTCAATCACCAGATGCTCTGTGTGAGCATTTGCATTTTTACCTTTATTTATTAATTTATCTTGGAATTGTTTTACCTCAGTGATACAGTTACTGTCGTCCACACATCACTGAGCAGATGCTAAGCACTGATAAAGTGTTATAGAATGGCTAAAACAAACTTTGCAAAAGTCTAATTCTACAAAAACAGGGTTTTTTGTGAATGTATGGGAAAACAATGACACGTGTGTACCATGCTCAGCAACCCACAAAACATTATTTATACAAGCCTATTGCACCTCTTCCCTGAGGCCTATTCATTTTGGGCATGGAAGACTTGAACAGGCCCATTACTGATAAGTCACCCAAAGGAAACCATGTCTCATTCATTCACTTAGCCATCCAGGAACGATCATCTGTCAGGAACAGAAACAGACTAGTGTCGACATGTCAAGTTGACAATTTGATTTCTCTCTCAGAAAAAACATCCCATCTTTATCCAGCCATGCTAAAAGGTATGTGCTAAACACTCACAGTAAATATTCACTGCTCAACAAACTCCACTTTTATAGTAAAAGAAATGCTGCAAAAATATTTGCGGGGGAATTGTGGTTTGCTTTTCAAAAGCACATATCAGAAAATAAAAGTAAGTCGTAAGTGGAAAGATTGCATGTGCAGCGGCCCCCCCCCAGTGTAATTTATGCAATAAAAACAACTATAAAAAGAAAAGTCACTCTCACTCTAACACTCTTTTCTCTCTTTTCCAGTTTCCTGTCTGCCTGTACATCTTCAGAGGTGCTAAAAGCAGGCGAGTATTTATGAGTGTTTTTTCGTGGCCTGCAGGGATTTGAGTGGTTCTTATGGCATGTTGTGTTTCCTTTGGTAAAGCTCAAGGCCCCTGAGGCCCCTGAAGGCTCCATCATGGGCATTTCTCTTGGGGGCACATAAGCTACGTGGAGTGGCAGAATGATAAAGCATGGCTATGGTGTGTTGACGCTGCGGTCAAAGGCTTTACTCAGTCCATCTGAATGAAAGCAGAGGACTGATAATCGCTCCTGAATGAAAGCATAAAAGGCTGAATAATGATTTCTTCTGGGAGATGCATCAGTAACTGCTCAAATCCTTTGGACACAAAGCAGAGTGGCCTTGCGCATGTGTGTAAATGGTTCAGAGTAGAGGATGGTCAATCACTGGAGCGCTAGTTTAGTCCTTTTTGGCTGTGGACACACTTAAGGAATGTTTGTTTCTCAGGGTTAGTGCACATGCTGGACACATTGCATATGAAATCATGGAGTGTATTCTGTCTTGCCTGTTCTCCCATAGATCATCCACAGATAATGAAGATCAACATTTGCACAGGGCACATTTTATGCTTTTTCGTGTTAAGATTAGCAACTATACAGTTCATTATTCAACATAAAACAGCTGGCAGTGATATGACACTGACATGTACTACCATAATGGTGCAATATTTATGCGTACAGAAACCATGCTTATGCTGTTACACTGCTGGAAAAAACCAAGTATCTTTATTTTGGGGGATTTTTAGGGGGGGGGGCAGGGTAAATTGATTTTTTGCACACTATAAAGGTGATGTGAGATTGCTGTGTGCGGTTGCTTCTCTGGTAGAGGAAACAGATTTTGGATGGATGTTGTAAAAGACACTGTATTGATCGAGCTGATGAAAAATCTCCACGTTGCTATGTTACCTCTGTTTAACACGGAGAGCTTTGAGAGTTATTTCTCTCTTCTTCTATCTTTTCTCACGTCTTTCCTTTTTGTATCTTTGCATCTTCCTCTCCCTCGCTCCCCCTTTTCTGCCTTTTGCCAAACTTCTTTTTTTCTTTCTTCTTATTTCCTCCTTTTTTCCTTTGCATCTCTCTACCTCTCTCCACCACTCATTTTGTTATCTATTCCTGTTTATTACGCTTTTTCTCTATCTCCATTTCTCTTCTCTGTCTTTTTCAATATTTCTTGCCCTCTGTGAGTTGGTTGCAGCAGATGGATTGGAAGGAGGAGTGTGTGTGTGCATGTTTGATGTGTGTTAATCTCCATCTGTACCTCCAATGGTTACACACAAATACGTACATATACATGCTATGATTCACTCCACTCCACTCATAAGGAGATGTACAAGTATATCCAATTTCCCCTCCACCTTAAACGGAGCTACAGTTACGTTCAGGCTCCTTTTGAAAAAAACACACTGGCAAATGAGTACAGAAAAATGAATAAACATCTGATTTACCTTAAGAAATTAACTCTTAACCAGGAAACACAAACATTTCCTCAGAGATGTTCAACGTGTAGCCAATAAGCTATAAGCTATAATCAGCCATTGAAGCTACTGGACTGTTAAACATGTCTCACTACCTGATCCAAAGCTTCATCCCAAAGCACACACTTTTATACTTCACCTACTACACAAACACAGGGTTCTCATGGTACTGCACTATTTTTTGCACACTGCAGGAAATTTGCACAGCAAATATGTACTCCAGCTTTCATTTTTTACTATTATGAAATAATTTTAATATAATGAAACATATTAGTTGATAAGTTTTAAACTGGTGAATTATATACAGCTTTACCTCTTACTACTTCGTTACAACCAACCACTGTGCTACTGAAATGACTAGAAATTGGCATCAAAAATTGTGGCAGCATGACTGTGTTATGTTATGTTTTTAAACAAAAAAAATATTCTAGGTTTTAATATATCTCTATGTCCCCCACTTAGAGGAATGCTGATAATTAACAGTGATGGCAAAAAGGCTGTAGGTAGAAACACACACATATTCAAACAGGGATATCTTGTCCTGATTTGTCCTGAATTAAAGTGCAAAAGTTCTGGCTGATTTGGATAAAGTTTTTTTGTGCTGAATGTGGTGCACGATAATGAGGTTTGATGATGAAAGCTAGGCTGAGACTCAGAAAGGAGCATCAGAAGAAAGCAGTAGAAAGCGATCGGGGATGTGTTTTTTATTTTTCAGGGGGAGGAGGGCTGATAACGTTTGTCCCCTACAGGGCGTCGTGATGATTAGCTGTCCATATATTTAAATAATTTCGCAGCCTCTCTTAAAACTCCCGCTGAGTGAATCTTCAGTGGTCTTAATGCTTGGTAATGATGAGAGCGGCCACAGGGACCCTGCTGAGACCACTGAAACTTGTTCATCAGGACCACACCACAAACTACTGCTAATAAAAAGTGAATAAATAACAAATAACAACCTCACACATGCACTTAGGAGTTGATCAGAACAGAGAACAGGAAAATAGACAAATTATCTTCATTATTGGAAAGCCATAATAAAAAAAGGAACAAGATTAGAAAACCTGAAAAAGAAACACAAGGAAAACCCTAACAACGACAAAACCCAGACACCACTGCTGTTCTATCTGCTTATTTATTGTCTGTCCCTTTAAAATGATATATAATATGATAATAAAGCGAGTTTCCCGTGCTTTTTAAAATACATTTTAAGCATAATATTCACTTGCAATGCCAAACAGTGTTTAAATGGACAATAAACAACCAAAATATCACATCTTTGATCGTTGAAACCATATAAATATATTTGTTTTAGATAGAATAAGAGTGCATATGCATTAAATGACTCAATTAAGACCCTACAAATAAGCTGTAAATTAGAAATCAAGTCCCAATAACATTACAGGCCCATATCATGGAAAACATGGATTTTATTAGATTTGTGGTATTGTTTAAGTTTCAAAATGTAGTATTCACTCTCCAGTCCATGCAGGCCACATCCAGCACTAAACTGGAAAAATAGTGCATTTAGAATTAATTGTTATTTTATTATACATATTTTTATTACCCATTTTTACCTAGTCAGCCTATAGTAGTTTAGTCCTGCCCATACATGCTAAACTTCAGTTTTCAGACCAGTTTTCAAATGAGGTACAATACACTCCAATACACAACCAATCATAACAGAGACCATTTAAATATACTAGTTGTAAAGGCACAGTAACAAAAGCAGCTTGTATAGTTCTAAGAGCAAATCAGACAATGGACAGTGTCTTTAATAAATAAACCCACACAAAGCTAGACATGCTAATTCAGAAACGGAACTCTGGGGTAAAAGATTACGTACAAGATAAAAGTAGATTATAACCCTTTTACAATTTCTACAACAGTGCATTTATGATGAGTGAACACATAGGGTACGATCACCACCTTCCCACTGCATTCCCACCACCTGTCATTGGTGCCCAAGGGGGGCAGACAGCTGGTAAATCCAAATCTGTTCCACACTCAAGACAACACACCTTCAAAACCACAGAGCTCACAGAAGATGACAATTATACACTACGCACTCTGACGAAGAAGACTGAAGATGAACTGGGGACTATAACAGTACATTACTGCAGTACTCTTTTCCACATGGCTAAATGTGTAAAGCCATTAGGCAGACTGATGTCATCCTTCTGAGACATAGTGAGACCCTTTTTCTGCTTTTATCAAAATGCATATGACATTAGAAAAAAAAGAACTATGCTTAATTTTTTTTACTAAAAAGTCAGTGCTAACATCACTGATAAAAGCAAGTTTACATGTAAGTAGGTATATATGTGAGCCATATATGTGTTCACTCATTAGAAGGCTTATTATATCACAACACAATTCAAAATGCATTTGTGTAGAAAGCAATGGAAAACTGCTGAATTCCATGAACAAATTATAGATACATGACATTATAGTGCAAAATTAATATAAGACTTTAAATATAGTAAAACATTTTTATAGTGAAGACCAATGAGAGATATTGGAAAAAAACAGTAAAGTAAAATTGAGTAAAGAAAAATAGGGAACAACATCAGCGGAAACAGTCATCTTAGAGCTAGACCGTCAATTTGAATTAATGTCAAAACAATTCAACAATTATGCAAACTTCTGCTAGCCTCCCATTGCAATTCTAGTAGCACTAGTAGTGCTAAGTCAACACTAATATGTATGGCTATTTTTAGACAGTATTTCTTGACTTCTTATTTCATATCTGAATTTTCTGTTCCACTTTAATGGTGCAGCAGTCCCATTTTGGTGCATTCTGGTGTAATTGCGGTAGTATTTAAAATGGACTAGCAGAATGCAACTGTGGCACTATTTATTTAAAGTGGATTGTCTATGGAAACATAGGCAATCCCACATTAAACACTGATATCTGAAGCTTTTAAGAGACATTCCATGTTTTACTTGTGACAGACACATCAGCATCGCAGCAGTTTTAATGTGACACTTCTGTATCTGTAATACATAGGTGATTACTCAGAGGGAGGTTTTTGTAGTATAACTTGTATTTTAAGTATGCCTTTATATTGGTATTTGTATTGTTTCTTTTGTCTAAATTCACAATATTCAAGTTAGTTACTTTAGGAGCAAATGTCGAATTGGAAATTTATCAGGTTGCTGTGGCAAGCTCTTTTTTAAAGCTTTTTTGTTTGCTCTGGGTTAAAATACTCCAGCAACTGCTGACTCAGAAAATAACAACAGGTTCTGTATATATTTAAGTCAAGTGTGCTCAGAGCAAGATGATATTGAAATTATGGTGCATGTGTGAGAGAGATGAATACTATGTTTTACTGTGTAATGTAAAGCTGAGAAGCATGTTGGTTATGCTAATCCAGCTATACAGTGATTTGGTGTCTTTGCGTACACTCACATAAGCACACACACACACACACACACACACACACACACACACACACACACACACACACACACACACACACACACACACACACACATTCAACAATACAGAGAAAATGTGTTTAACTAACTTAATAAAGCGTGGCCTCTGATGTGTATGTTTGTTTATGTGCATATCTGGGTCTTTTCAATGCTTGTCTGACTTGTCTCATTTTCTCTACGTCTCTTTTTCCATTTATCTCAAATTCTCTCTTTCTCCACTGGAGTAAAGATGTTACACATATGGCTTGGGGAAAGAACACTTTTATGCTATAGCTAAGAACGTGTGACCGTGTGTGTGTGTGTGTGTGTGTGTGTGTGTGTGTGTGTGTGTGTGTGTGTGTGTGTGTGTGTGTGTGTGTGTGCATGTGTATTGAATATCAATAAAGCTCTGCTTCCAGCAGCCTCATGCATCCACACTTGAAGGTTTGGTCCTCTTCAGCTCACCAACCAAAGACATTCATTAATTTATTCATTTATTCATTCATTCATTCCTTCTTATAATCATATATATACAATATACATATTGCTTTGCATCTGTAATGTATGCAAATACTGTAATAAACACATCACAGTAGTAACAAAACTTTGCACCTCCAAAAACTTTATAGAAGATTTTTTAGGAGAAATAAAGAGCAATTTTAAATATAAATGTATGTTACTTCAAGGACACTTTTCCTCAAGTAATTATAGAATATTTCTATTGCTACCTTTATCATGAAATGCTCATATGATTTGAAAGGCAGTTAGTGTTTTCAAATGGGGGAAAATGTATTTTGATATTATTGTTATGATACACACCATTATAGCTATGAAATATTTAAACCTCTTCACTGGTCAAACAAGGATACCATAAACAGTGCAGAACACACATAGGCTAAAAAATAATAGTTTTTAATAAAGAAAAAAACAAGTACAAGTGCAATAAAACCTTATCCGAGTGGGGTGATTCACAGTCCTCCTCAAACCCCAACTAATCAAACCCGGCTAAAAGCAGCACACAAAGCAAGAGAGGGAAGCGGCGAGTTCGGTGGAGGTTGCCAAGGTAACCGACCGTACACCACCGCTCAGTTACCATGACAACCCCGCCCTGAAAATAAGTCTTACAGAGATGCAGATGCTCTGACAGGAAGTCAGGACCAGTTTCAGACAATAACAACCACTTGTTGCTCATGCTGTGTGTGTGTGTGTGTGTGTGTGTGTGAATTTGTCTGGGGTCTAGTTCATGGTCATGGAGCAACCAGACACAGCCCACACTATATAAATGCATGCATCAGAGAGACAAGTCACATCATGTGATTTAGTGTCAGGCCTTGAGTCTTTGGTAGTCAATTTTTTGTTTAGTCCCATTTTTGGCTGCAGGCATCACACTGCATAAAAAGAAAAACCCACTTAAACCTGTCAGATTAACAATAGCTTTTCACAAGCTTTTTATTGTATAAAAACCTCAGTGTCAGTCTCTAGAGACAATAACCCCTATATTTTTATATAACCTACATTTGTACTAATCAGTTAATTTTTTAAATTATTGTTTAATTATTTAATTATTATTCATATTGTTACTAAGCATTTATAATGCCAGATTAAACTGATAAATTAATGTGTTTATCAGTTATTAAGTTCAGTGTTACTAAGCTCTGCAAAAGCATGAGTAGACTGATCAATCAGTGTGTTGATCTTCAGTGTAACTGAACTTAAGCCCATCTCTGAAATATATATAGTACATAAAAGGCAAATAGCAAGTGTACTTGGTCTGAATATATAGTCACTAATATGCTAATTCAAAAAGACAATTTTGTACTAACTAATAAAGCCAAGAAAGAAGAAGGATGTATATTCAGTGGCAAGAAAAAAGTATGTAAAATAATATGGTTTCCTGCATTAATTGGTCATAAAATGTGATCTGATCCCAAGTATAGACAAACTCAATGTTCTTAACTTAATACCACACAAAAAGTTATACTATTTCATGCCTGTATTAAACACATCTATTAAACATTCACAGTGCTGGTGGAAAAAGTAAGTGAATTCTTATGCTAATGATGTCTATACTCCCGATGAACTTCGCTCCCTCAGTTTTCGCTACCCGCCTGGACTCATCGACTTATACTTATTGCCGCTCCATTGGTATTGCTCGACGACCCCGTTATGTCCATTGGGCGTCGAGAATTAAACTAAGAGAATTAAACTGCGTGCGATTCCACAAGCGATGGATTTGTCAACATCCTCTGTCGTTCAGTGTTTCATTAACTTTGCCTTACTTAACTGTCGCTCACTCATGGACTAAGCTATGCTTCTCAGCGACCTTATTGGCGAAAAATATCTGGACATGCTTTTTCTAAGTGAAACTTGGCAAGTGCAGGGTGATTACTAAGTTTTAAGCGCGCCGATTCCACATGGCTTTAGCTCTTTATGTGCTCTGAGGCTGTCAGGCAGGGGTGATGGTCTAGCTATTATTTTTCAAAGAGAAATTAAAGTTAGCCAATGTCTGTTACATAAGGTATCCACGTTTGAATATATGACTCTGTGGGTATCTGGTACGAGATCACTAATATTGTTGTTGGTCCATCGCCCACCGAAACTCTCCATCACAGGTTTTTTGTCTGAACTCCGTGAAATGCTCACCGTCATTAGCTCTATGTCTTCATCTTTGATTGTACTCCGTGACTTCAACATTCACCTGGACTTACCCTCTTCTACATCTGCTGATTTTGTGTCATTGATAAACTGTTTTAGTTTAACTCAACATGTTGATTTTCCTACTAATAAGCATGGACATATTCTTGAACTGATTTGCTCCATTGATTGTGCTGTTAATAATGTATCTGGTCTGTGTATTGGGATTTCTGACTTATCACTTAAACTTATCACTGCTAGTCTCTGCCTCTCTCACCTCAAGTCACGTTCCACAACATCAATCTCCTTCCGTAACTTTGCTGGTGTTGATCCTGCTCTATTTTCTGCTCCCCTCAAACTCTCTCCTCTTTCTACAGCTGGTAGGATCTTTACTACAGATGTTGTCTCTCTTTATGACAAGTCTTTCTCTACTGTTGTCGATCTGCTAGCTTCTCTTAAGACCAGAACTGTACCTTCTACTCACTTGTCTCCTTGGTTTACTCCGGAGCTTTGTGCTCTAAAGACCACTGGTAGACGATTTGAGCGACTTAAAAAAAAACAAAAACTGGGTTACAAGTACACTCCCTTGCCTACTCTGAACACATGGCCAATTACCAGCCTGCTTTAAATGCAGCTCGGACTGTTTACTACTCTCAGTTAATTAATGAGTCAGGCCATGATCCAAAGCTACTTTTTTCAACTGTGACCAAACTTCTTCAACCTCCTACCCTTTCAGTTCTTCCTCTCCAGAAAAATTTGCAGCTTTTCTCATATTTTTCCAGAACAAAATAGACTTGATCTATAAGGATTTTCCTGACCATGCTCCTACAAGCTGTTCTTCCTCATTGCTAAATCCATGTACCAGTCTCTTTTCTGATTTCTCTCCTGTTGATGCTGATCTACTCTCTCGGATAATGTCCAAATCAAAACCTTCATCTTGTCTGTTTGACCGTACCCCAACCACACTCTTGAAACAGTGTCTCGCTGATATCGCTCCTACTATCTCCCACCTTGTGAACCTCTCGCTTGCCTTTGGCCATGTTCCTAGCTCAGTGAAAATGGCTGCTGTAACTCCTATTCTTAAAAAACAGGCCTTGATAGTGTGGTAATGGATAATTTTAGATTAATTTCTAAGTCCTGGAGAAGGTTGTGGCATCGCAATTTCTAGATTATCTGAGCACCAACAACCTATTTGAAGTATTTCAGTCAGGCTTTCGCTGTCACCATAGTACAGAGACTGCTCTTGTCCGTATCCTCCATGATTTACTTTTGTCCTATGACTCTGGCTGTGCTTCGGCCTTACTTCTGCTTGATCCTACTGCAGCCTTTTATACAGTCAGTCACAATATACTTATTTCTCGCCTCTCTTTTCTTGGTCTTTCTGGTGTGGTGTTGTCTTGGTTTACATCTTACTTGACAGATAGATCTCAGTTTGTGTCTCTAGGAAAGAATAAATCTCATTAGCATTATCCACTCACATGGTCTCCAGTTTCACTGCTATGCTGATGACATTCAGATTTACTTTGGCATCAAACTCACAGAGTCATTCCCTCCGTCTTCACTGCTGTCCTGCGTTCTGGAGTTAACAAGTTGGCTAAATGCTAACTTAGAATTTTTAATAGTCGGCTCTAAAGCAGCCATATCAGCCTACTCTGGCTACACTGTTAACGTAAATGACATCTCCGTCAGCTCATCCTCCACTGTTCAGAATCTGGGTGTCCTATTTGACCCCATACACAGTTTTGTCTCCCATATTAAGTCTCTGATGAAGGCTTTTGAAATGGCCCAGTCAGAGTCCAGACCTGAATCCAATAGAGATGCTTTGGAATGACCATAAGAGAGCTAAACCTAAGAAACCTAAGAATATGGCGTAGCTGAAGCAGTTCTGTAAGGAAAAATGGTCCAAAATTCCTCCTGAACATTGTGCAGGTCTGATCAGTAGCTACTGGAAATGATTCTTGGAGGTTATTGCTGCCAAAGGAGGTGCGACCAGCACTGTGAATGTTTAATGGATGTTTTCAATAAAGACATGAAATATTATAATTGTTTGTGTGGTATCAGGTTAAGCACATTGTGTTTGTCTATACTCGGGACTTTGATGTAGATCAGGTTTTATAATCAATTAATGCAGAAAACCAGGTAATTTCAAAGGATTCACATACTTTTTCTTGCCATTGTATGGAAATTTGAAATCATCAAGCCGAACACCCGTATTTTCACTTTCCGCAGCTTCATCTGAATTTATGTCAACATCTAATAGTGGATCTTCACACATTCTGCAGGTTTTCATCCATGACCAATGTGTTTAAGTGGGAGGTGTTAGATCACTACAGTAGTAAGATGTTAATATAGCGTATGGAAGCAGCAGCAGGATTACAGTAGGATTGGCTGGCGTGTTTGGGATGTATATAACCATTATCCCTGATCAGTCTCACAGAGTTGTAGTAAAAATGATTATACAAGAGTTTGGGGAGTAATCAAAACTATGTACTTCTATATTAAGTAGCATATCAAAATAGTGTATGACTAACACTAGGGAATTCATTGCTGTTTTATGCATAATACAGTTTTAGACACAGACTTGGTATATGGGTTTTGGGCTGATATAATAACTGTATTTTTGTTATTGTCATATTGTAAATTGTAATTTATTATGTTTTCCCCTGTGTTGGTTTTATGTACCAAACCCAGTCATTCATTCATTTTTCATCAAGTTGTTTGACTTGTAAATAGGCTTAACTGTAGGAATTAATACATTCAAAGTGGTATGTGTACTATGCAACTGAGATGCCTCTGATCCCATGCACTGGCCCTGTGCAATGTCAGTGCGTGTTTTTTAGCATGTAGGTAGCATGTTCGCCTCTAAATACTACAGGTAGGAGAGCTCTATCACATCATATCATAGAGAATACTGCAATGAATCTAACCAAGGTAGTGTTAACTATAAATGCTAACGTGCGTTCATTTCTGCACAACACTCTGCTGTGAAAGTACAACTCAGCCTAATGAAGGTACTTAACCAGAATTGAAAATATTTATTATATAAAATATAAAAAAATATATATTTATAAATCAGGAATCAGGAGTGTCACTGAAATAGCCAACTCTGGCCACCTTGTTTTTACAGAATATTGTAGTGGTCTGGGTTATTTACAGTTGAAAGTTACGCAAAGCCCATTTATAGATAATATAATTTCTGTGACTCATATACTGAAGTCCAAGCCAAGTATATAAGCAAGGAAAAGCAATTTCAAAATAAATTACAAGCCAAGAACATCCATCGGGAGTACAGACCAAGAGACCAAGACCAGGAGTTATATGCAAATAGTTGGGTATGAGTAGTACACTATTCACCCAAAAGTTTGTGGACAAGAGTTTGCCCCCTGCCCTGACCCTTAGCTGCAATAAGAACCTCTGCTCTTCTGGGAAGGCTTCACAAAAGAGATGTAAAGATTTGATTGCATTTAGCCACAAGCGCATTAGAGAGGTCAGGTATTGACATTGAATGATCAGTTCTGGACCACTCCATGAATGAAGTGGGGTTTTGCAACTTGGCAAGAATTTCCTCTGGAGATTATACAAGCTGTATGTGTGAGCAGCTGAACTGCTGTGTCAGCAATGTGTACACCTTAAAGTTACTGACTTGTTAGGGAGTCTTTAGGACATTTAGTGTGTATCAGCAAGAGTTATAATGTTTTGTTACAGATATGTTCTAGGAATATGCATATAGTGGCCAGCTGTTTCAGGTAGGTAGGAAGAAAGAGGTAGCACAATAATTCAACCCCAAATCAGAGAAAAAGGGGATGGCATGTTAAATTAAAATTAAATCTGAGAATTGTGTTTTTATTTGACCTGTAGTACATTAAAAACAAAACAGAAACACATTACTTTAAGTTTTTAATCGCATGAATGATATTGTTTTAATTTTTAATCTTTGATTCTTTTTTTATTATTTTTTCAAAGTTGCAGATGTTATTTATTTTTGCAGACGTTTGGGGACTAAACGCACCAAGTAATAAAGCGTTCCTATTACTTTGTCCAATTTTTTCTACACGTTGCAAAGTGTGCAACAGTAGGGGTCTTCGCTGTTGCAGTATGTCTTTAAAAATGTGTCACACATTCTGGATGCACATCTACAAATGAAATTAAGTCGTACAGACAGAACATAGATACTGTCTGCAATGCACAAAGTAAATGTTAGAAATTGCCACTTTCTATTTTATTTACATTTTCCATAACATCCCAACCTTGTCGATAAGGGCTGAAGTTTCATTAGGAACAGGTGGGTTAGTTATAGAAAGATGTTGAACTTACCAACGCAGTAGCAGAGTATGATAGACAACAGGACAGATACTGCAACAGCGCTGAGGGCTGTGCACCTCCACGAGCAGTACTTGGACGATTTCTTGAACTTAAAGGCGCTGCGGGAGAGCGTGTTGCGGGGTAGTGGTCGTGTGGGGGGTGAATAGACCGCCCCCGTTGCCATGGTGTAGCCCGGAGTCGCCGTGCTGAACAGAGGGGTCGTTCCTGTGCCTGTCTTAAAGAGGAAGTGCCTAAGACAGAAAGAGAGAGAGAGAGAGAGAGATGTATAGCTTTTATTGTACAGTCTTTAAACCAGTCTATGTAAACTTTTTCAAATTTACAATTGTATTCTATTTTACTATTTAAACTTGCCTTTATGTACGTATGTTTTATACTAATTATCTGAATGTGGCTCCACACTTGCACTTTATTTTTCTTGATTATAGGTGAAACACTCATTTGGGGAATGAGAAGTGTTGTTTGTTGTCATTTTTATAAGCCAAAGAAAGCATGGTTAGCTTTTAGTTATTGTATTGCCCCATTAAATGTCGCTGATGTGTTCTAGTCAGTGTAGCTATTTGGAAAAATTACAGCAATATGGCTTTGGAATTACTCCCTAAAAAGGTGGAAGCTGTTACAGTTAAAATGTGTCCATTAAATGCTAGTAGATGATGTTATGCCAGTTACCTTTTTACACACTATATTCTACTTAAAAAAACTTCAAGCTAAAGCCAAGGCAAGAGACAACTTTCTTATGTTTAATGTTTGATTTTTCAAATAAAAACAATGCAATTATTTGCAAACCCTATATTTAATTCACAATAGAACATACAACATATATCAGTTGAAAGAGAGACATTTTACCATTTTATTAAAATTATGAACTCATTTAGAACATGATGAAAGCAATGCATCTCAAAACAGTTGGGAAAGCGCCACATCTACCAGAACAACCCCTCTTATTTTAACCACATTTTGTTAATTTCTGGGAAGGGAGGAGATCAATTGCTGGAGTTTTGGGAGAGGAATTGTGTCCCTTTCTTATCTGATGTATGCTGCTCACAAGTCCTTGGTTTTCCTTGCCGTCATATTCATTTCATGGTGTGCCCATTTTTTTCTTTCGATGAAGGTTGGTGTTTCTGGATTGTATTAACATATGGCTTCTTCTTTGCATGATACAGCTTTAACTTGCATTTGTGGAGTGCACAGTTCACAGACAACAATTTCTGGAGGTGCTCCTGATCCCATGCAGTAAATTCTAGTACAGAATCATGCCAGTTTTTAGTGCAGTGCAGTCTGAGGGCCCGAAGCATCCAACATCGACCATTGGTCTTATCCCTTGTGCTCAGGCATTTCTCCAGATTCTCTGAATCTTTTGATGATATTATATACTGTAGATGGTGATATATCCAAAGTTTTCAGAATTTTACTTTTAATAACTGGCAATTAAAATGTTCCACCATTTTTAGACAGATTGGTGGAGCTCTGCACATCTATGTTTCAGAGAGACTCTGCCTCTCTAGAAAGCTCTTTTAATAACCAGTCATGTGACTTGCAAATTGCTCTTTCAACTAACTTTTCCAACCATATGTTGCCCCATGTCCCAACTTTTTTGAGATGTGTTGATGCCATTAGGTTCTAAATGAGTCCATAATTTTCATAAAATGTTAAAATGTTTCACTTTCAACATGATGTGTTCTATGTTCTATTGTAAACTGTAAACAATCTGGTTCTAATTTACCTAGACCAATTTAAGAACCATCTAAAATAATTGCATGTCTTAACGATTCAATTATGCAGAAATTTTGGTTGAATTCTCCTTTAGGCTTTGTAATTATGCAATAATGGCAGCAAAATTATAATTAAAACGTAACTCGTCTTTTCAATGACAAATTCTACCTATTGCGTCATTCTGTGTTAAACAGTTTAAAAGATTGCAGTTTAATGTGTGAAGTGATTTCTTAATTTATTTTAAATCACCTTGTAAAAAGACACCTTTAAGGTAAAAATGGTCACTCTTTTGATGAAGTTGTCATAACTGTCATAAAGCTCCTCTCTAAGCTCCACCAAACACTTTTTCGACACTTTTAGCTCAATCTGTCAAATCTGGAATCTCACCACTTTATATGGCAGGTGCATAGTTAAGCAACAGTTTTCAAAGCAATTCTCCACAGCAGCCTGATGATGGGGTGTGCGTGTTTGCAAAATTTCTAACAAGTGACAGAAGATGCATGTAGACATGTAGACACACTGCAACAATGTCAACATCATATCAACACTGAGCAACAAATCCAAATCCAATTAGTGCCCTTACTGAACAAGCTCATAGTGTTCTAATGAACAGAATTAGAGAGTTAGAGAGAGAAAGTGAAGGCCAGATGAAGCATGGGGGAATGAGCAAAAGGAAAAAAAAAGAAAAAAGAGAGCAAAAGATGGAGAATGAGGGAGGGAAAACATAAACAGCAATTAAGAAAAGAGAGAGAGAGACTGGGAAAGAGAGAGGCAAGAAAAAATAAGGCAAGTAAGAAACAAACACATAATTATTGAGAGAACAGTGAGAGAGAAAAAGAGAGGAGAGAAAGAGAAAGAGCATCAAACAGAGACTGTTGGGTTCATCGTGGGCTGGAGGTTAGGGAACCAGCCTTGTGATCGTAAGGTTGCTGGTTCGTTCCCATGAACTGACAGGACACTGACTGAGGTGCCCTTGAGCAAGGCACCTAACCCCTGACTGCTCCCCGGGTGTTGTGGTAGGGCTGCCCACAGATCCAGGCAAATATGCTCACTGCTCCCTAGTGTGTCTGTTCACTAGTGTGTGTGTTTCACTAAACAGATGGGTTAAATGTGGAGATCTTGAATTTCCCTCTGGGATCAATAAAGTATCTATCTATCTCTATGCAAATCAAAGCTTATTAATCGAGACAATCGTAGTGATGAAACTGGGGCCTAAATTTCTTCATGCCTGACTAATAACACAGTCCAAATTGTAATCTAGTTGTACCGGAATGTCAGTTAAAATGTGCATCAAATTAAATAAGTACGTCCTGTTTAATGTTTGCTAAACTGATTTATAGGTAAACTGTAAATGAATTTAAGAGTAAATTTTCATAACACCTGTAATCATTCATAACCGTATCTCAGCTTCTGCATAGGAAACAACTGCCAATCAACCATGCCTCTAAAGCCCTATTTCAACTGCTTTGGTTTTACCACATGAGACTGTGTAATGTAACATGGGATTTGACTGATTGGCTGAAAATAATGTATTTGAATAATTTCTCTTTGTTTCTACAGATAGCCTAGACTAAAAGACTTGGGTGTTTAGGTCAGCTTTCAGTCATATAACACATTCAATAACAATAACAACACAGCAGATGCCTATCAGCAGATGCCTATCAGCAGATGCACATTTATTTGTGAGTGTGTATCCACTTTGTCAGCCGAGGTGGACTATAGATTGTAATTGAAGAACTATGAAGTAGTATGTGAAGCTGGTAAAATGGACAATAAACACGGAAACATGGCAACTGTATCGAGGCAAGCACTTGTGTGTTTGGTTCCAAAATGCATTATAGACCAGCTTTTTATTTACTGATGTACATTGTAGGGAGTGCATTTTACATACCAGCTGTGCAACCTCCTACAAAATAGTGTATAAATGTCATGACGAATGAACCAAAAGAAATTTTGGTTATTGGATATTGAAGTTTTGTAAAACCGCAAAGATAATGTTAATCTAAAGGTCTTTAGTGATTTAAAACCATGATGTGTATGGAGAGGGGTTAAGGCAAGCAAAGGATTGAGATGTTAAAGTGAGGAAAGATAGACAGGGAGTCCCTATAGGGTCGATTTTGGGCAGTTTTTTGGCTCAGTGTTCAGCTTGGCATCAGCAGCTGGCACCGTGGGAAGATTAGTGGGCACGTACCCGTCTTCATAGCTGCCCTCCTGGCCCACGGGAGGATACACATCCATCTCTATCAGGCGCTCATGCCCGTTTTGGAGAACTGCTTGCTTTGTTAATTTTCTACATTAGGGAGATGGGAGATATGACAAACAATTAGCAGAAGAAGAAGAAAAAGAAGAAGAAGGCGGAGGAGGAGGCCGTCAGAGCTTGGGGTTTTGATGAGATAGCCATGCTAGTTCTAATTACAATTTTGGCAGAACAAACTCGGGAATATAAGACATTCCAGATATCACTCAGTCACGGAAATATGATCGCACACGAAAAAGGAAATGCACACACTCTAAGGAGACCACACACACGCTAACACAATATCCTTCAAATGCATACATCATTTCCACATGAATAAAATATACAACAGAATTATTGCCAATGTCAATACACTGAAAGACAAAAGATGTTGTTGTTCTTGGATAAAAACCTTGTAACTCCATTTCCTAAGCACATCTGACACCAGCTATTGTGTGAACATTTCATGTTGAATGTATTAATAGAATTGGTACAATGGTACATTTTACATAATGTAAACTATTACAGTCACTAGCCAGATAAACAATGCATTGTTGTATATCAAGCAATTTTTTGTGCTCTCATTACTAATATATGCTAGCAATCCAAAGGTCTCGGGTAAGATTAAGTAAACAAAAAAGCACATTATTTGAATTTATTAGACAATGATGATGGCACTCCATAGTCTAACAAATCAGATCTGATATCCATGAATATCAGACATGAATTCATTATCTGTTTTTTCACAAAAAGATAAAAAGATAAATGCACTTACGTAAATGTCAATGGAAGTATTTTACAGCATTATACTGGCTTACAGTACACTGTATTATATACTGTATTAATCTGCTAAACACTTACAGCACAGGTTTAGGTTCTGTAGTTTTAGGATATATGGTGAAATTGGCAGAGTACAGTGTGTTGACAGTGTACGGGTGGTGGCATTCAAGTTGGTATGGAGTGTTTACAAGGAAGTACATTTATACCGATCCATCCAGACTAGGGGTTACACAGGCTAGACGACTAGTCAACTTGTCAACTTGACACTTTAAGCTTGATGTCACCGCTGATCACATGACACTAACAACATGGATGGCTCAGAAAAAAACGATGTGGTCATGTCACATTCTACTGACCTGTGGAGTTTGGCTTCATCACAGATACTTCTCTGCCGACCTACAGTGCTTTAAAAATAAGACATTTAAAGACTACAGTAAAAAGTCATGTGTCGCTGGGGAGGGGGCATAACATAACGTACTACAGTCCTATAAAAGTTTTAAAGTCAGTTGCTGTTATTTTAGCACTCTAAATTTAATTGACTCTCTGAAGTGCCGCTGCAGGCAAACCTCTTGTCCCTAAGTCAGACACAAATTTGCAAGATCCATATCACCTGAAGTTTGTTGCTTGTTGCAAAGCAACAACCTATAATAATCTAGGCACCAAACCACTGCTTTTTCAAGACTTTCAAGACAACATGTTACAACACATTTTTGTCTTTTTGTCTACTTACTTTTGGCTAAATATGTTGTATCAGCACAAGGAAAATGTATTATTTACTTTTTATATATGTTAATATACAGTGATTATGAAATAGTCAAACATACAAATGTGTGCTATAATTAAGCAGATACAACTATTCGTTTTTGAAAGTGTATTTTTGTACTGTGGGTGGTCAGCAAAGTCCTCTCACTTTTACTGCTTGGAATCTTCATCTTGAGGTGTGTGTGTGTGTGTTTGTGTGTGTGTGTGTGTGTGTGTGTGTGTGTGTGTGGGGATGAATATGATTTTAATTACAGCCTGTTTTAGTGTGTAACCTCGGAAGAGACGTAATCCCCGTAATCAAAGGAGCAAGGAGATGATGTGGAGTTCCGTATTTAATTCCTCCCTGAAGTTTCTCCTTCATTTCCTCTTTCATTGCTCCCTTTCTTTCCTCTGATAAGATTCCAAGATCTGTGCAAAATATCAATTCCCAGAACAAGCTGAAGACATTATGACCCCAGCACTGCAACATTGCTGTGACCTAAACCCAGAGATGGGTAGTAACAACTTTAACTTTTTAAATAGGTCTTCCTGAGGGACAAATCATTATTAAATATGAAGAAGAATTTTTATTTTAAACCTAGCCTGTCTCAAGAACAATCATGAGAAAAAGTGGCATTAAAGAAAGTTACTGAAGTATTCTTAACCTTACACTTAAGCTTCCAACAACCCCTCAAACTGGAACTTTCACAAAATATACCAGGCTAAATAAACCAATGACAAGTTCCCTTTTGGGTCATTTATCCAATGTTCTTTCGAGTCATGTTAATACATAGTTTTGTAATGTTTGGTTTGATTCTGTTTTTATATTGAAGTCTTTAGGTGCTGAGGTGATTAAACATAAAAATGGTATCTGTTAAGAAACTTTATATGGAACATGACACGGTATCTATAGCCAACATGAAAATGATTTTCTTGACATAAATAAGAGTGTCTTAGGACAATTAGGAAACATCTTTCATTTCACTATCATTTAATAATTTAAGTTTTCTTATACTTTACTATGCTCTGGAGCTTTAGTATAAGATCAAAAGGCTAGATAGATGGTGGACATACCAAAAATCCACGCTGCAGGTTTAAATTACCCAATATTTAAGCATTTCTTTGCTAACTGATACTGTTGTGTTTTGATATATACATAATTTACCTAAGAATGGGTTGAGGCTACTCTATACACCTCTGACTCTGAATGTAATTTCTCAAGAATTCATATGGACATACTAAACTTGTTAAAGTGGAGATATTTTATCATAATTTAAATATGACAAAAATGTATGGTATGTACAGACTTTTTTTACAGAAGCAGTAACATACTTTACATTTTTTGTAATGTGTCTGTCTGTACATTAAAAAAAATTGTCTGATATAAATCAGATGCAAGAAAAAAGGAATCTAATATTTGTGTATAACTCCTATGAGAAAACTACATTTCTGCATTGGCGATCACAGGACATTTCATACCTTTCACTTTGCATATTTGGATTTGCATCTGCAGTCTGATGTCAGATCACAATGCCCTAAAAGGGAAATCATACTTTAATTGATCATTCGATAATGGTTGGAAGCTTTTAAGAGCCATTTTACTCACCTAACTGAAACGACAATGATTAACGTTAATTAAATTTCAGTCACTCGCTCTGTAACACTTTTAATAGACTCACTCTACCTACATGGTTCAAAAGGCTTGTTCAGCCACTGAAATGATTAGGTTTTATCGCACTTTTAATAGGACAGAGACAATATACTCTGAATGCTGAGCATTCGAGAACAGCCTTAAACAGCTAATTAAATGTTCTTATTAAACTTTAAAAAAAACATCAGTACAATGCAATATACCATACACTATACCTTTTTCTATTTTGTAACATTTTTTAAATGTAGTTAGATAATTACCCAATAAGTCATTTAATGTACTTTATGTATTGACAGATACAGGTCGGAGTCTGCACTTCTGTTTACTTCAGTAAAATATCTCTGCTTCTAAATACAAATGCAAATGTGGTATTTGACCAAATGTTTAGAAAGTGCACTTAGCACACAATTTCTTGGCCTGTTCCAGTGTGCTGTGAGCAAGAAATAATTGGCATAAAAACATGCAAACTTACAGTTGGGGTCTAACAGTAGTAAGTAAAACTGACAGATTTTTTTTGTTTAGTCTTGATAGTTTAGTCTAGTCACAGACTAAAGCTCAAATTTACATAATTTTCCACTAACCTTCCATGTATCATTGCAATATGCGATATGTGAACATGAAATATCAGACAGTCATAAATAAAAAGTTTGGCACCCTCAGTTTTAAACACCTAAATTCAAAATTTCAAAAATGGTTACCTCCTTGTTTAAATTAAGACCACAAATCTTCATGACAGATGTTTTTACAATTAGTGATTAGAAAAAATACAAAAAACTTTAGTAAATGCAAAAGCCACTATATGGAATGTTGCTGACGGATGTGATGAGTCAGTGACAGTCTGGATTTATTGCCCTAAAAACAACAACACCTTCCAGAAACACGCACTGTACACACATTTTCCAATATTTTCTTTCATAGATCATATACAGCCACACTTATTACCCCCTATCTAAAGCTTTGAGGAAAAGGAGAGGAGGCCTTCGGAGAGAGATAAAAAGTGTCAATATAAATAAATCCCCATTTTATAGACTTCACTATTCATTCTGGGGCTATAAACAGATGCTCGGAAGCACATCAAAATTCAACTCGCGATTCAGCATCAGACGGCATGAAGAACGACAGGGAAAGAGAGAGATGCAATAACAGAGAGAGTGAGGTCAGAGAAAAAAAAGGAAAGTGCTTCAGCATGAGAGAAACAGTGAGATTTAAAAAATGGAAAGAATGGGTAGAAAAAAGACAAAAATGCACCATCATAACCTGATTGCGCAGGTAAATGCAAATAGAACCTATTGTTATTCGCTAAAGCTCCTGTTCTCCATGCATTGTTGCTCAGAGCCTTTCCCATCATGTGAACATTTGAGAAGTTTCTTTAAAAGGCATCGCTGAGCACAAGGGATGAAATTCAGAAACGCAGCACTCCACACTCCTATAGACACTATGCCCCTAAAAAAATACACCCATATTAAACCAGTCACACTCGTTCTGTGTTTTGACTGTGCTGGCTGACCCCGAAAACATGCACTACAAGCAGCTAACCCTATTACAATAAAAACATCAGCCAAAAAAGACCAGTGACTGCTGCAAGATTTAAACATGTTTAATTTACCATATTACTGACAGCATTTATGTTTTTCAGTACAATTTTATTCATAGGTTGATGCGTCAACCAACTATTTGGTCAAATTAGGTGATTTGGTTGATCAGGGTTAAACCTATCAGGGTTAGGTTTAGCCTGAGGTGAAGAGTACCTATTACAGCTAGACCTTTGGTTATGGATATACATGTCTAAACTGAAACAAAACAATAGGAAACGTCTTACCTCAATTAAAATAATGCTTACTTCTGCTAGCTACCCTGTGAGATTCTACTTGTTTGTTAGCACTATGCTAATTGCAGTGTGCAGGAATGTGTTTTGGCCATTAAACACAGCAGCTTGTAAACATTCCTTGTTCTACTTGAAGCTTATGACAGATATATTGATTTATATTTTACTCATAGCAGTAACTCATTCTGTCGGGAGGACTTATAGATCTGCCACCAATGTTTTTCATTTTTAACTGTCCACTAATTAGGCTACTCACAGTCAGTAACATATCTGGGACTTCCAGGAGGCCCTGGTTTAAAAAAATGGAAAGAATGGGTAGACAAGGTAAAAAAAACTTGTGCAAATTACTTTAATTACATTACTGATTATTTAATAATAAACAGATATCTAATAGAGCTGTTCTTTTCAAGCCACAATCAGGGTCAAGTCTGTTCTGGTTCACCTTACATTTCTGAATAGAAGGTCAAAGTCAAGGCTTTATTTAGCAGTGTATTTCAATTGAGTGCCTCAGGGGTCACATCTGGGTCAAATCACAAGATTTCCACCATGGCGGCAGGTTGCTTTTCAGATAACTGCTTGACTGAAAAGTAAAATCACAACCTTTTATCCATGCTCAATTGAAGGCTTGGGCACAGTAATGCCTGCTAAACACTTAAGCAGTCGCGTAGCACTATACAGAACTGGCAGGTGTCTCTGGATATTTTCAGTCCATTTTTCATTATCCTTTAACAGTGCTAAGACAGGTGTCATCAAACACAGAAATGAAGCTACCAGGATGCTACTTGAGTCAATGTGAACTTGAATGGGGGAAAAAAACACAAATGTTAATTAGTGTGTAGTTTAAATTAAGGGCAAAAGGTATAGAAGCTAGGGCAATATGACACTAGTATAAAACCATATCTCATAATAATCCTGTTTATATTGAATAACTTCAGCTGAGGCTAGTGTAAAAATGTCTTAGTAATATACTTTGAATGATAATTTCAGTATTAATGCACATATTACAACACTACTGAATAACCTTAGCTATGACTAAAGCAAACAGAAGTTAGACATACTATACTTTAATTGATCTTTGCAATATAGACTCATGAACTACAGTACTATGTAAATGAACTAACTGTCTTATGGTGTTTCCAGTAAAAGCGTGCATCATAGGGCTACTCCTATGGAATCATGTCAAAGGCTTAGTTATATACAAAAGTTATATGCTCTGAACGGTGTTGTACAGTAAATTCTTTAGTATGACTATAAGAGAAGTAAATGGTAACATTCTTTAAGAATGTGAATTTATGTTGTGGCTACTATTTGCTCTGGTTGGTAAAAGGCTCAGTCACATCAATAGTGAAATCCCAAACAAAACAACAGGCTTAAAGGTTTATCCAGCAGACACAGGCTTGTGGTTTGAGTTTGACATTGTTTCCACAGGCTTATCCACCGTAATAAAACGTTTTCTTTATTTCTTTGGCCAGCGTCCGTTGCACGCCCTGTTTCAAATAAATCAATGTGCTTGATTGGTGTCGCACGTGGCGCAGCGCCTGCATGTATTTTCCAAAAACAAACAAAAAAATCTGGCGGCAGATTCATGTCCCATTTCTCATCAAGATGTTTCACATTATTTTTTGCTCTGAAATTCAAGCCTGAGCTTTTGTTGATTTTTACCATAAACAGCAAACTAGATCTGCATACAAAGGCTTAGGGAAGGCTAACAGCTAGGAACATACAATGCCTTTTTACAAAAAAGGCAGCTGTGTCTGTGTGTGTGCCCCTATTAAGTACAGTAACAGCTGACTTTGTCTGTGCCCCCAGTGACAGCCCTTAGTTTAAGCACAGGGACTGACTGCCCCCACACCCTCCGTGCCCCTCTCTGTTAATAATAGATGTCTACATATTGTTTTGTCAATATGAGCCAAGGTTAGGTAGAGGATGTGATATGACCATACAGAGAGAGAGAGAGAGAGAGAGAGAGAGAGAGAGAGAGAGAGAGAGAGAGAGAGAGAGAGAGAGAAAGCAAGACAAAGAGCAAGACAGCAGAAAGAGACCTGCGAGAGAGAGAGAGAGAGAGAGAGAGAGAGAGAGAGAAAGAGAGAGACAGACAGAGACATAGAGAGAGACACAAGGAGAGACAGTGATCGAGGGATTAAGTGAAAGAAAGTGTGAGAAAGAAAATGAGAAAATAGAGAGAAACAAAAAGACAATGAGAGAAAGAGAGGGAGAGAAAAAAGAAGAAAGAAAGAAAAGAGACAATATGACAAATGCAGAGACAAAAGACAAACACTGAAAACATTCATCTTCTTGGTCAAAGACACACAGTTAGGAGAGAAATGAAAAGTGAGTGAGAAAGTGAGAGACAGAAAGAAAAAAATGAGTGATAAAGTTATACAAAAACGAAAAAGATGGGGGGAGAAACAGAAAAGAGAAAAAAGTGAACTAGAGAGGACAGTTTCCTCCAGTTCCAAGGCCACAGTATTCCCTCTCTTCTCGACCTCTCTGTTCAGCTCACTTTTGTGCTCATCAATCCATTTTCAGGCTTTTATCTTTCTTTATGTTTCCCTTTTCATTCTTGGCTCGTTCGTGCTGCTCCACTGCTGTCATTCTCATGTGTCCCCCCTTTCGTTCTGTTTGCGTAACTCACATTTATTCTTTCTCTATCTGTCTGTCTCTTTTCTCTTAGCCCTTCTCTGTCTCTCCTCTTAGTCTTTCTATTCTCTTTCTTTCTACTCATCTCTTCTCTTAATATTACCCTACTCTGTCTTATTTCTTACTCACTCTTCTGCTTTTTCACACTTTTTTTCTCTCTCTCACCTCACTTATTTTCATTGCTTTTCTTTTTCTTCCTTATCTTTTTTTTCTCTTTTTCCCTATATAGCTCTTTTCTTTCCCTCTTTCATGGGCTGTCTCTTTCTCTACCTCTTTTCCCTCTGTCTCTTCCTCTCTCTCTTTCTTCCTCCCTTCCTAACTTATTTCAGTGGCATCTGACCTCAGTATGGTTGTTTCTGAAAGGTTTAATTTCACTGCGGTCCCACAGGCAGTTAAAGGGTGGGGGACCGGATGGGTGGGAGGATTAATGGACTGGGCTTTTTAAAAGAGGAGAGGAATCCCTTGTTCATTATGAAGTGTCAGAGTTAAAACAGGCTAGACACAAACAGACATTGTTACAGAACTAATACACACACACACATTTCAGAAACACAGTCTCTTTCGTTGTTTATAGTATGGCCCTTGTGAACTTGCCCAGCGGTAACCTAAAGGGTCAAAGCTGCACTGATTTATCGGAGAAAAACATGCATAATTTCTTTTCTGAGGTTAAGCAGACCAGTGTGTGTGTTTTATGTGTGTTACAAGCACTGGGAAAACTGTGAGTCAGCCCTTTAACCCTCTTCGTTCTGATTCGAAGCACATGATGATGCAACTAAAATGATGAACTCTTAAAAATTATAGTTATCACTGGCTCACAGCTCAAAGTGAAGTGAAGATTCTTAACGTCCAATATCATATTTTTGTTTGTAAAGAGAAGAGAAAATATTTTCTTATGATTTGAATTAGACAAAAAATGATTGTTTCATGTAGGCTGTACATTTTTATCATGTTTTTGTCATCTGTTTACACTGAAACAAAGAAAAAAGCTTTATGCTGCATGAAAATTGAATGTATAGCTTATCAAGAGAAATGTAATTTTAAATATTAAAATGGTAAAGGCAAAACCTTCTGACATCTAGTCCCTTGAAATAAATAAAATTAAATGAAAATAAAATACTGTTTCTTTAGAGGATTATTTAGTAACTGCTATGTATTATTAAGTACCTAATATTAATTGTTTAGTAACTACTATGAATTATTTAGTAACTACTATGAAACAAATTCTGTAGTTATAAGAATAGGGAATTGAAGTGTGAACCCACACACTGACCTTTTAGAGTTAAAAGATATAAACCATTGCAGAGTTAAACTGACATGAAATTGTATACGCTGTTACTGACAGAAAACATACTGTCACTATGCACTTTATTAGAAACCCCTCCCTTGTAACTCCACCTTGCTAGTGTATGGTTAGACTGAAGCACATCTGTTAGCAGGCGTTGTTTTTTCATGTGTATCTGTTTGAGTGTGGGTGTGTAAGTATGCATACAACCTATACATTTGGAATCACTTGTCAAATTAATAGTTTCATTATGCTGTTAAATAATAACTGCAATTCTTAGCGTAATACATCATCCTGGACAACCTAATTATTAATTGATAAAATAAGGACTAACATCACTTCAGGTAATAAGTGCTTTATAATCATTATGAAATGATAAAGCAATGTCTGAATTATTATAGTAATGATAACTAGCATATTATTTTAGGTTTGTTTCTTGTGTAGTACTGTGAACTATGCACTATATATATTAAGCCTTAAATATTTATAGTTTTTATATTTAAACAGAATTACATTATAAGTAATATGGAAAAGCACTCTAGTGTGTTAAAAGTTAGGAAAATTGCTAACATCTAATTCTTAAAGTATAAAAAAGCATCTATATGTCCGCAGTAATACACTGAACACTCTCTCTACCAGTCAGAATGATACGTTGTTTAATGATGTAGTTATGAGGTATTAATTAAGACTTTAATTGACATCATCATAGATGTTGATACATTGTTCATGTGTGTTTTGTTCTTCATTAGTTAATGATTAGTTGCAAGATTACTCATGTAATTATAATTATTACTCTCTTAGGTGTCGTTAACAGACTCTTACTAGTCAACTTGTTGGCTAATCATAATTTCCATGAGAAGTACATGGACTGCCACAGACTACATGTTAAAATTACCACAGATTTCAGAATCTCACCTCTCACTATTTAGTTTAAAATTTAAACTATTGTTATCATTGCACTGGTCAGATAGGAAACAAACGATTGTTTATTAAGCAGAGCACTAGCAGAGAGCAGTGTCATCTCCATGCACCTTTAAGCCTTTAAGGGTGAGATAGAAGTTTAGTTGGTGATTTAGAAAACACTCACCTTATCAACAAATAAATTCTTGAATTTTGTATTAGGCCATAATAGTAAGTAAACAAGATACCCTTGTTTGTTTGATGACAAACTCCACTTTGTTTACAGTGGGTATGTTGTACACACACTAGGCTACACGTGCTGTGATTATTATTTAAGTTTTTTTTTTTTTTTTGTACAATAATGAAACGGCCATATACAATCAGAGCTCATGGTCTTTGAAACCCACCTGGTCTGACTTATGACTCTGTATTACAATTCAGTCTTACATAGCTTGCAGAGGAACTGCTTTCAGTTTGTGTTGTATTTATACTTTAATAAACTGACTTGTTGGACCCCTCCCTGTCGTTTCAGATCTGCTGGATTTCAGGCACCTTCGTTGACTATTTGAGTAGAATATATAACTCCAAATGTGCCTACAATCATCTCACACATTAATCTACAACCAAACTGGAGTTACATCTTATTAAAAACATTAACTTTTGACTGGTGATTCCAAACTTTTGTGTGTGTGTGTGTGTGTATTTGTATGCACATCTCACCGGCTCTCCAGCGGCACATTGCTGCCCAGGACCCAGCTGTCCTGCAGCGGGACGGACTCGGGTGTGGTGGGCAGCTCTGCGGGCGGGGGCGCCGGTGGGGCCGGGCTGGCGTTCCGCCGGCTCGTTGAGCTGTGGTTCAGAGCCGTTACCAACGGCTGCTGCTTATGGGGGGGAGGGACTGGGGGCAGTGGGGACTGACCCTGCTGCTGCTGACAGGGTACGTGCTCTGTGGAAACACAGATAGACATTAAAGTTAGTCATTGGCATGCTAAAAGAAAATTAACCAAAATTGTGCATTTGTATGCTAATGGTATACTACAGAATGATTAGCTAATGAAATGCTAAGGAAGATTAACCAATGCTATGCTAAAAAAAGGTTAGCTAATAATATGCTAAAGGAAGAATAGCTAATTGTATGCTAAAGGAAGACTAGATAATGATATGCTAAATTAGAGGACAGAATTGGGAAGTCTATTAACAGTTTGAAAAAAAATTCAACTTTATATAAAATGAGTTTGTCTTGTGGACCAATGTTTTGTTTGCAAATCATTAAATAGAATGTGTGAGACACACACAGAGAGAAATAAGCTAACTAACAAGTAACAAACATCCTAGGTCCATTAGCACCTAATCTTTATGTATTCTGTGGACTTTACAGACATATAGATAAAGTAGACGTATAGAGAAACCGCCTGTACAATATGACTAAAATTCTGGTTTCAACACAAACGGCCCACTTACGACTCATAACCCATGTAAACATCTGAATGAGCATTTTAGAATACATTTTTATTGTGTATGTTGTTATGTGGCTTTAATTTCAAACTAAAGCTAAGTGTTTAGTCCCATTGTGCGGAGACAAAGACGGACACTAGGAATAGCCAATTGCAAAAAGAAAGGGCGGAGCTGGGAGGAGTCATACACTGTTCTCGGTAATTAATTGCGACGGTTAAGTAAATGCGTCTGTATAGATGTGCTTTTTTTCTCAGGGCAACATCTGGGAGACATTACAGCAGGGTGATGATGGGTTTAACTGTTCACCAGCTGTCTGACTGCTGCCTGCTTCAGGGCCTGATGAATGGAACAACCATGGAAAACACACACACACACACACACACACACTCGCCTACATATATAAACGTACAATTGGAATGATTAGAGGGCCAGGTTTGAGCACTCTGGTGCTGTAATTGCTCTAAATGTGCCCTTGGGTTTATGTAGGATGGCTCATATGAGGCTGCAGCAGCGTTCCTAGCAGTGAAAATCATGAACACCATTAGATGCTTCATTACTGGAGAGCAATTCTGTCTTTCAGTTACGATTACTATGTGTCTACACCTAATGACTTAGCTAGGAACCTACTGACTTATTTCTCAGTTTATATTAAAAAAGCTGTCTTGAATTAAGATTATTTATATGTGTCAGTTTGCTGCACATAACTAAAATATAGCAATCAGTGTCTTTCATGTATTGTATTGATGTAACATACCATATTCATGTATACCCAACCGACACATTTACAATAAAGGAATTCCGCACTATTTTTATTTAGTGCACCTTTTAAAGTAGCATGCATAGCTTGTTTAGCCTCAGCCCTGAGAACCTGTCTTGGATTGCTAAAATGATTGGACAGCATCATTAAAAAGAAAAATATAAATTTCTTATCTTCTTTTTTTAAAGAAAACAGCATGCCACATAGTGTACAAATGCAATTAATTGCAAGTGATCGGTCCACTGCACAAAGTGAGCATCTACCGGTGCTGAGACAAGAGTCTTTTTAACTCACAGACAGTGCGTGGTAGTTTGATTTGTTTAGTTCTTTTGTCATTCGAGGTATACTGACAGTTTAACGCAGACTGGATGAAATGTGTTACATAAGTACTGCATAATCAGTACTTAAAAAGAAACTGCTCCCATAAACACATTGATAGTGAGCAGACCACATTCAGACTGCAAGGGATGATACACACACCACATGCATACTTCATACACACACATGTGTGAGCCTTGATGCTAAACAGCTTAGCTGGCTGTTTTAAAACTTTTTTATGATCTAATGGCTTAACTTGAACACAGCGATCACATGGTTCCATTCTGTGTATAAGAGGAATGTCCTTATCCAAACCTCATCAGTCAATTAAATTTACTAACCCTAAACCTAAGAGTGAGAGAGAGACAAAAAGAGAAAGAAAGAGAGCGAGAGGGAAAAAGGGATAGAGTGAACAGTTGCATAAGCCAAAAAGTAAATTTCACTCCTCTATCACAGATGGGATGAAACAGTGGGAGATTCATGCCAAACAGTTATTTCCAAAAGGCGGCCATGTGTTATTTATACAGCACATTTTTACTGCAGTTTAGCACAGCAGCAGGCCTGAGTGGGCTAACTGGCAGAGGGAGGGGTTTTAAACTGGGTAGAAACCATCCATGACGGCATTCAGGTACCCTCTTTAAATTTTCTTTTTATAATGAATTGATCTATCACCAATTAACAAACCACTATAGCTACCATGTCCTCTACCTTTTTTCATATCACAGCACTGCTGACACAAAGTTTTGTCGGTTCATTACGTTTTCTTTGTTATGTTGCTACAGAAGCCATAGCAATCTGACAATTTGACACGTGGATATTAATAATATTTTAATATTTTTGTTGATGACTTTTTGCCTTCACAAATTTAACACCAGAACGCACACACATGCCACCAAAGACAAAAACACAGCCCATTGTCAAAGTGGAAGATAAGCCTTGGTGTGACAGGCACATTTTGCACAGCTTAGCCTTTTTCAAGTGGCCTGTGCACTTGGGTGTTTCCTTCACTTTCAACTCTCTCTCTTTCTACCCACTGTCTAATCCTTCAGTGAAGTGACAGGGTATAGTGATGCCTGCTGACACAGGCACCTACTGCACCTCAAACTCAGCCCAGCCTTCTTGCAGTCCAAACGCTGTCAGTTTACCACCATGACCCTGCTATTTGACCCAAATAGCAACCTCTGCCTCTTTGTCTATCATTTCTAAAAAAAGAGTTGTGGAGAGCAGACTAATATACTCAGAACCATTAACTGTTGACCCTGGGGTGCATCTAACAATCTGTGAGCATTTAGATACCACACAAAGATAAAAACACATGTGCAAACACACCGTTGGGGAGATTTTTTTTATAGAGACGTGTCAGCTGAATTACTTATCATATTATGTCCACTTTTAGTTTCTTAAATATTTTTCGAGTGCATATATTACTTTACTTTGTAAAGAATCCTTTTCCGAAACTATAACACACTGTTACACACTGTTCATGCCATGTAAAGCACAAATAGATAGAGGTGGAAACAGACAGAGTGATGAGAGAGAGGCAAAGAGGGTGCAGAGATTGTGTGGGTGTGTGGCTCTGTGCTGCAGGCGACAGGGTCAGGGATGGGAGCAGATCTGCTGTGATTTGATCACTGTGAACACATCCTGCCACTGGGTGTTTCTCAGAGACTCCATACAGAAGAAGCTCTACACACATGTATACACATTTACACCACTGTATGTATTGGTGTGTGTTTTTAAAAGCTGTACCAAACCCAGCCCTAACCTTAAAGCATTATCTCAGCAAAGTGTTAAAAATCTGCTTAATATTATCCTCCATAAGTGTGTGTTTTTTAGTGTTTTTTTTTATTTCTTCAGGCAGAACAACATAGTATATGAAATTAATGTATAAGAAAATGATAACACAACAGGGTTAAACTTTTCTCTCTGTCACTAAACACACACACTTGTATACTGACAAGACAAGTTGCGAGTACCATTATGCCAAGAGGAAGCGGCTCTTTTAAACAGAATGCAGCGGATCCCCCAGAGACATGACTTCAAAGCCCAAGCCGACCGTTTAAGAATAGAAAGCCTAGCTTACTATAAATAATCCAACAAAACAGGCGGGTAGTACACAAATCCCAGCAAGACAAACTTAAGCTACTAATGCAAAACAGACAGAAACGCCATAGCAGTACATAAACCCCACTGAGTTCAGGCTCAGATTACATCATCAGAGGTGTTTAGATGTAAACTACACAGTTTTTAGTGCAAAGTTGTTTAAGGACTTAAAATGAAAATCTCTAATCAGGATCACGATTTGTCTAAAACAGCATGTGGAAACATACTAACCTAGGTAATGCTTGAGAAGAATCTTATGCTATAATACATTGCCCCATATACATCATACATCAAAAACCATTAAAAAAACCCAGAAAACATATTTAAGAGAAATTATTTTTATTATCAGTTCATTATTCCAAAAACATCAGCAGCTTCTTTGTTTACTTTGCTATTTTTTTCCCCCCATTAACAGCTTCCAGACAGCAATACACTAGGCCTGAGTGACAGGACAGTGTAATCGGATACTGTCAATTTTAGACAAGTAACCTGATAGCAAAGTGTAAACGGTAACAACTGTCATTTTGTAAGTGACAGTTGACTAGATATTATTATAAAGGACTAATTTACCATTAAAGAATATGTAAATACCCTGGGAAATACAGGTTAACAAGTGCAAAAAAGACTGGAGATTAGACTTTTTTTAAAAAAGACTGGAGATTACACTACAGCAGCTAGTTCTAACCTGAAGAAAATAGGGGTAAAACTTTAAAAAAATAAATATTGGAGTAACTTTTTTAGCCATGACCCACACCCATACTAGTCACACTTTCAGACCCATAGTGTTCAGTACTCTTTTCACTGTGAACGGAAGGGCAGAAACATCTATGGACTATTTCAGATCTAAGAGGGTACTTTTTATTAGAGTCATTAGAGTCCCATTTTCTCTATGTACCTCAGTACACACACACACACACACACACACACACAGTCTTTATGACTCTCCTCTACAACATCCCTGTTAAAAAGCTCCATTTTGCTGCCATGTGGATGTAACCCAAGTTACTGTTTCACTGTGCAGACAACCACTTGTCACGCTGAACTCTTTCTTCATCCCTCTCTCATATTCCTGCCCCCAGCTGCCCCCTGACATACCCAATAACACTCACCTAAGCCTCCTGACCTCCAGGGGTCATGACCCCTCTTCTCTTACACCCCAAACCACCACTGAGCTATGAGTGTAGATGGACTGAACAGATGCATAAGATTTATGAGGTTTTATAAAGTAGGCTTTGAAACACAATCGCTGATGGCCATTAAATGTGGCCTGTCAGGGTCTTCGGCTAAGAAAACAATGTTTTAAGTTGATTGGCTATAGCCCCACCTCCACCACACCCACCGAGAAATGTAAGCTTATACCCACCAATTAGAATTGTATACCTGCATGCCTAAATCAACAGCAACAAGATCAGAGCACATTTGCACACTTTTCACAATATATGCATTATGATATTTTGTTTTTCTGAGGTTAGATAAGTTGGATAAAAAAAATAAAAAATCAGTGTCCTGCCAGCGGCACTTGGCTATCTTGAGGCCTGAGTTTGTGTATTCTGTCAATTTTCAACAAATAACATTAGTTTACAAAGTCATGTTAATTGTATTGTGTGTGTGTGTGTGTGTGTGTGTGTGTGTGTGTGTGTGTGTGTAAATTTATATCCTAATGGCAGCAAGGTGATAGCTTATCTGTCCCAACAAATCTCGCACACTTTCTCATCTCCTCTTGTGTTTCACAGCAGTGCACAGGCAGTTTGACCTCTACTGCCAGTGTGTATGTGTGTGTGTGTGTGTGTGTGTGTGTGTCTGCCCAACAGCAGAAGAGCTAATGCACACCCCAAAGTCGCTGTTTACATGCTAGCTGTCAACTTCTGCTCTTTCTCTTTCACCTTGGACTGTTGAACACACACACACTACCACTCCTTTTTTTACAAACAAGTTGCAAAATCCACACAGTGGCTTTGCACTCTTCTTTAACAAATGCTTCTTCCTCAAAGTAGGTGTAAAAAAGGCAGACAAGCAGGGACGCTCAATACGACGCAACCATCAGCTTCCATCTCACACACACATACAGCAACACACATCACTGAGTGTATGTGGAGTGTAGATAGTGGGTTTAGCTGGAGTTAAATGATGCCTTATGAGTGATGGACTACAAATGAGAGGTGGTAGAGGGAAGACAGCAGGGTCTGGCATGTGGCGGTGGGGAGAGACAGAGAAAGAGAGACTGAAAATAAACAGCCTACAGACAGCCTACAAATAATACTGGGCTTTCTTAAGGAGATGGAAATGAAAAAAGTAAACACAGGTACATAATACTATGTACCATATTTTTAATCAAATAAAAGGTTTTCTGATCAAATAAACCTCAGTGCCCTTACATGGCTTTTTAATCTAATTTTATCAGTTGTCCAAAACATTTGTCTGAAAGTAAATGTAACAGATGTTTTAATTTGGTGTTATTAGCACTATATATATAAAGCAGTCCTTTGGTCTGAAAAAAGGAAAAACAAAGAAAAAAGAGACTTGTTTGTCTCTGTACACTTTTTTGCTGCTATAATTTAAATAGATTTTATACAAATACACAAAAATATTACTATTCTGTACGTTTGATCGTTCTGTATTGTTCTGTGTGCAATCCAATAAACATTTAGTGTTCAATGATGCGTGATATTTTTTGCCATAGTACTCTTTTATATTATGATACTACAAATGGATTGAAATCAAGATTAAATCAAATCTCTGGTATTCTGACAGCCCTAAACTGGCCTGGACTGAAATGGCTCAGCTGTGGTCCACTAAAACCAAAAACAACTAAGAGAGGTAAAGAGAATTTAAAAAAAAGAGGCAGCAGCAGTAGGAAGCGGAGATGATGGAGGAAAAGCATGGGTTAGGCCACAGAGGTCTAGGCTATAATTATCGCAATCAGAATGACTGACAGAATTCCAAGCCATCTTTAGAACATCGTAACATGTTCATGCAAAACATAAAAGAATGTTCAAACAGAAAGGCTGAATGGGTTAAAGTGAACTACACTACAATCAATCAGATCTTCAGAAATCTAAAAGGCTTGTGTTTACTCAAAGCTGGAAACCACACACTCTGCCACTATTCACAGCTTAGCTCAGCACACAAGAGACTGAAAGTATGAAATTGCATTTCAACTGTGCCAAGTATTACTCTCAGAATTAACAGTCTGGATCCATATTACTGGACAGACAGTAGATGAAATGCCTGCATGATATATTACGTTAGCTAAAAGTTCATAGTGTGGAATATTTTCATGTGTTTAGACAAAGTTTCAATGATGTAACACTGTAGTGTATCTAAAAGGTTCTACTGTCATTGCCATACTGTTCAGCTACATGTTAAGAGAACCGTTATTGTGCAGTGTAGTGCATAGCATTGTATAGCATTCAATTCATAGAGAGGGCACAAATCATAAGAAGTGTCACATCAAGCTTGGTAGATATGAATTAACCTTCTTAGGCTGTTGCTTTAGAGCAGCTTTCAAAAGCAGGGTCAGATGTGTTTGAGATTTGTTGTCAGATGTTCTTTCTCCCTGTAGTCTCACTAGGGGGGGCCAATGTAAGAATATTAGTCTTTATTCTTGTTTTAAGACAGAAACCTTTGTTTCAGCACACACATAGTACCCGGCATTATGATAAGTTGGATTTCTCTTCTTTAGACAAGCTACTGGGGAAATGTCAGCCAGCCTGTCGTCAATAACGTGTTGGAGATGCTAAATTGACATTTCAGAAGTGTGCGAGTCTCGGAAAGCCAATGCCAAAATTCCCCAGGTCCTGACAGGAGCAGAGGGAAAGGTTATTTGTCAACAATGTGGCCTGTCATGTCCCACCTTGCAGAACTTCCTTCAGTTTTCTCAGTGAGAGGGGGATTACAGTCAGAAGAAATGATGCAATAACATATGTGTCTTTTACCCAACACACCTCATAGTTCATCCTTTCATCCATCAAATAACTCAACTCCCAAATGCACTTCAGTGAGTAATACAAACTGCCATAATACAGTTATTTCAATTTACACTACTGTAAAGAACAGGGGGAGTTCTGTATTGTAGTACACTTAGTACTTAGTACTTGGCTTTTGTGCGTGTGCCTGTGCCTTTAAGTTGAAAATATGTTAAATAATCTCTGGCCTGATTATCTGCATTTTAAAAAGGCAGTCCAGGCACTCTGTATACCTTCAGCATGCTCGGGTAGGGCTAAAATGCTGTAGGCTGAAACGAGGAATATATGTAAATACATTGGTTTATGTGTCATCATAAAATCAACATGAAAAAATGGCAGGTGTTAGAACTTGGAAAGTTAACCAATGTTTACATACTACATCAAGTTAATTAATTAATTAATTAATTAATTATGTGCAAAATTTGGTTTTCCATGGTCTCTATTTATTTTGCAATACTTTTTCAATAATTGTTGAAAAATGGCAACAATTTCTATTAACCAGGTTCAGTGACTGCAAAACTGACAAAGAAACCATCTGAACCTAAGCCAGAGACTTACATCAGCTAAAACAGAGAGTTCACATGAGAGGTGTCATAAAACTAACACTTAACGGCAGGCGCTATTGACTTTTAGGGTAATCCAGATGGCTAGCAGGCTAATTAAGACACTCCAGCCCTCTGGTGAACTGGAAGTTAATGATCCATTGACGCTGTGGGTAAGAGGAGGCCTAAATGAGCTTTCGCTAAACTCTAAGCCTCTTACCTCCTCTTAAAGTTTCTTACGTCTCTAAAGGATGAGCAATGTGACCACAGAGACTGAAAAGGCCAGGGTGTCACTACTAAAAAAAACATAATGCCACCCCATCAATTAAAAACAAAAAAAGCAAAGCACAGAATAACCATATCATGTGGAGGGAGAAGGAGAGGATGGATAAAAAGCAAGAGGAAAAAGAAAAGAACAAGGACATAAATAGAACAATAGCGGACACATACACAGCAACTGAGGAGGGAGACTGAAAGAAAAAAAAGTGTAACAAGGAGAGGTGAACAGAAAAGAAAGAGGGATAGGAGGGAAGAAAGGAAAAGAAACGAGAGAGAGAAAAAGAAAGATGATGAATAAAAAGGAACAAGAGTAAAAGCAGAGACAGAGAGAGAGAGAGAGAGAGAGAGAGAGAGGGTTCAGCAGAGATGAGAGGCAGGAAGAGTTCTGTGCAAATTCACTCTCCACCATGGAGATCAACCTCCGTATGTGTAAGTGGGTGTGTGTGTGTGAGAGAGAGAGAGAGCATGTCTTTGTGTCGGCCAGGACACGCCGTCCTCTGATCAACGACCCAGACAGAATTGAAAATACCTCTTTTGTAAAGCGGCTGTGGATGACAGGTGTGTATGTGTGCATTTGTGTGTGTGTGTGGTAGAGGAGAGTTCTGGGGGACAATGTAGGTGCAGTGTTGAGGAGACATCCATTTCCCACACAAAAAAGGAATAAGAAAAAAAATGTGGGAAAGAAAAAGAAGAGTAATTCAAGGCCATTTTTGCTGATTTTTTCACTTTTTCACCCAAAGCTGCTCTTACAGCCAATTTAACACCAACAGAGAGAGAAAAAGTGAGAGGAAAATGTAAAGAGAGAGAGAGAGAGAGAGAGAGAGAGAGAGAGAGAAAGAGAGAGCAAGATAGGATGAATGAGACAGAAACATCGGGAAAGAGAATGACAAAGAATGTATAAAAAACAAAGGTTTGTTAGTTCAACCTAACAAACCTAACACACACACACACACACACACACACACACACACACACACACACACACACAGTTACACCCTCTATTAGTTTGTCATAAATACACATATTTATATATTTCTAAGGTTTGGTGTTGCAATTGGACTATTTATTATTCAGGGCTATAAAGCAGGCTGAACTGTATTGAAAGGATGAAGCACGCATTATAATTGCCCTGTATGCCATAACAGTTACCCTTCTGAGTTATATGTGGCTGCTCTTCATCTCCAAACAGGAATGGAGTGTATTTTTCTTGTGTTATTAATGACGCAGGACGGGGGCCTTTGTTTTAGCACAGAATGGCAGGGAGGTTAAATTGGAGAAGAAATGAAAAAAAAGAAGCAGAAAAAATGTATCATCCTTCCCACCCAGAATCCTTCTCTCATCAACCAGCAGGATATTTCACTATTTGTGGAAGATAAATATCAGCAGGTTATGACATTTATCTGCCCGATCTCTATGATTTTCTGGGGGACAAAAGAGGTTTTTAAATATTGACAAACTCGAGGGCAAATCATTTCAGGAGATCAATGCACCCTCACACAGAGGCATAACATACAGAGAGAGACAGAAAAGACAGAGAGAGAGAGAGAGAGAGAGAGAGAGAGAGAGAAAGAGAGAGAGATTCTTTGTTTATGACAAATAACTTGTTTTTTTGGAGAGGGTGAGGGAGTGAAAGTGAGAAAAAGAGGTGAAATTGCTTTTCTAAACTATACAGAAAGGGAACTTAAATAGTAAGAAAAAGACAGAAAAAGAACATAAAACAAAAAGAGAGGAAAAAGTGAGCTAGAGTCTACATAGAGAGAGATAGGAAGCAAGAGAGAGTGAGAGAGTAGGAAAGAGACAAAAAGTCAAAAGACAGAAAAGTAATTATGCTACTCAGACTGCTGTAGATTTCTCAAACTGTCAGAAAGAGCAGAGGCAATTTCAGACGTTCCACAGACGCTGAGCCAAGCTGCAGGTTCATAATGCGCCATAATTCAGAGTAATTGCAGCGCAGAGCGGAGGGATATTATTCTCCTTCTTTGATGAGTCCCTCGATATCGCCATTTGGAGGTGAATAAAAGGGTGAATTAAAGTGCAAAGTTGTAGTTCTGAGGCAATAAAAGAGAAAAAGGAAATTGAATAAGGCATGCTAAACTGAATGTGAGATAAACAGGTGTCTGTTCAGGTTTTAGTAAATGAGTAGAGAAAGAACATTGGTTCGATATGGAGAATATTTATCTAAAACCAAATCGCTCTAGGGTGCCTCCAGCATGAATACAGGTGTTGTGTTGGTGATGTAAACATCTCATTAGTAATGAAACCTAAATACTCTACGATGGCCTTGGCGCTAATATTGGCAGTGACTCTTCCACCATTACTGGAGTAAAATGAAATTTTTTCTAGCTCAATTCCGGGCAGCACATGATTTTTGGAACACAGAACCATAGTCTAGTGATGTGATTGTTCTTCAGTGATCACTAACAATTCAATCTCTCAAACACTTTATGTCTCATCCAATTCCCTTATTTAGCAATGCTAGTTTTCCAAAACTAAGTGATGTGTTTTAAACTGAAGTTTATTTCTGAGAACAGATTTCCACTGCTGCTAGAGACAATTCTAATGCAGTTTAGTTCCATGTGGACATAGTGTAATTAGGAGAATGAAGAGAAAAATAACTTTTAGATCACAGAGCTACTATGTAGTATATAATCAGAGAAGTGCATAAAAAACTAATCTCAGTATTTTTTTTGCTGGATCTAATTGATCATCAGTGAGCCAATGAGTAAGTCTGTATATACATATGCACCGTGTTTTATAAAATAAGGTGAAAAGAGAGGCTAATAGTTGGACCTATGTAATCAATAACAACTTAATGAGCTAGTTAATCTCTAAACACTCTGTGTCTGTTTAACCGTGTTAACTTTCCAGCAACTGGTATAATCTCAGTTTTCAGATTACAGGTGAGTATAAGAAAATGTATTTTAATATTTTGTAATAGACTACGACAAAAAAGGTTTTATTCCAACAGTAATATTTAGCCCCACTAACTTTCTAAAAGAAAGAGTTTAACGGTTACTATTGAACTTCCAGTGTTTTTCATTAGAAGAAACCTGGGTGTATTTCTCTGTGCCAAGGATATAAGATTTTTGAGCTTTATTTGTGTTAGACAAATACCCAAATATGTCTAGTTTACTTTGAGTTTAGTCCAGAGTGCTACCTTCTAGCAAATATTTATTTTTTTATGTACTTGTCTGACTTAAGAGATCATTAGATGTAAACTGAGGAGAGGGTGTTTTTATTGAGCCTATGTAATCTCTCGAGTTAATCTCTAAGCACACTTTTTCCCTTACAAAATTCCTTTTTTAACATTTAAAACTTCCTAAAAAGAGGATTAATCACAGTTTAAAGATTGTGAATGACAAAGCTTTCGGGTTGAGATATGTTTCTAATTGGGAGGCACTTGGGTGTATTTCTTAAGGCTGAAGAAATGAGATGAAATGTTTAAGTGGCACATGCACACCCCCACACACTTCTACTTCCTCTTTCACCCTCTATTACCCAACACTACTTCTTGCTGCTTATTATATACACACTCACTCACACACACACACACACACACACACACACACACACACACACACACACACACACACAGTGCCTGCCTCAAAGCGTACGAACGTGTGCATTCGTGCACACATACACACACATTTTTTAATGAGGATAGTTGAGCAGAACCCTGCACTCAACTTTAAATGACATACCACTTCTAGCACCTAACAAACGGGTCCTACTGTCCTCTAAATTAGCAGCATGTGTGTGTGTGAACGAGAGCCGTACAGACACAAATGTGATTTTTGGATTGCATTTCTGGTCCTTGCAACAATGCTGTAACAGTCAGCAAAAACACCCTGAATTCCTGTTCATTTCCACCAAGCTAATGAATTATACATGCTGTTGAGCAGAGTGGCCTTCAGTCGCAACCTTCAGCCAAGTCTTTAAAACTTCACACCTGCGAAAAACCTTAAAAAAAGTTACACTCTGTAGCTGGGCACTAAAGGCTACCTCACACAGCATAAAATCAAAACACTGAATAGCACTGTCTTTAATAAAAGTGTATATGCTTTGCTTGTCAACTTCCTGCTGCACAATTTCTCTGAGAAGTAAACCACTTGGCAATGTGGCATTACTGCATTAAAAGAAACCCACAAAACAATAGTTACAATGCAAGAGTACAAGAATGTCACTGGTAGTTTATCACTGCAGCTTATGCTATGAGGTTTGCACAGCATGGCACATTTAGTGTGTGGGAGATGTAATGTACATGCTAATCTAATTAATCTAATTTAAAGAATTTAAATAAATGAAAGCTCATTATAAGTCTTCAGCTTCTGAATAAAGTGATGAAACTCTCTGTGGGATGCAGCAAATGTCAGCATTTACACTTTTTTATGAGGAGCAAAGACATTTCTCTGCCATTCCGTGAATGCATTTTGGAAGAGACCCCTAATGTAGTTGTAATACGGGTGAAGACAACAAAACAAAAATGATCAAGGTGTAGAGGAAAAATGGCAACAAAAAATAAAACATATTAATAAGACAAAGTTCACAGAATTTGATTATTTGATTATGTCATAATGTACCAGTGGAAAAGAAAAAATAACAATGATCAGTAATATTGTATTTTACCTCCTTCGCCTACACTCATAGCCTTTACAAATACATAAAAATGCTTTGCAACATTCTTTGCAACTTCTTAAACAGGTGATGCCATCGTGCTTGGGCATAAAAAGAGCCTCCGGGAAAATGTCTAGTCCTTAAAGAGCAAGGATGGATCACAGCTCCATATAGCTCCACCCTGCCCCTCGAAAAACAATAATAATAATGCAACAAGCTAAGAACAACTTCGCCCAACAAATAATCACCTCTATGGTGCTTAATATAATTAAAACATTCAGGGAATCCAGAGAAACCTAAAAAATGGCATGACCAATAATGATCAATAAGTGAGTGCCTTGATCCTTCAACCCATTGGACAGCACTGCCATTAAAAGCAGCACACTTCTGTGATGGCTATCACCTTATAGGCTCAGAAACATTGAAAAATTGTCAGTAAACAATGTTTGTCAATACATGCACTAGTTAGTACTGTACCATGTACTGTACTGTACATGGAAAGCCATAAATGGATGTTGTGTGCTCTAGGCCAAAGAAGAAATGATCTTAACCATCCAGACTTTGTCATTGGCATAGACCAATTAAAATTAAAATATATATACAAAACATACAAAACATGGTGCCTTTATTAAGGACGTCCATGCTTAGTTTGACTCGAGAGCACCAAGTCAAATTCTGCATGTTACAAGAATGTTATTGGGTAACCGGAGACTGTAAGTAATAGGCCTGTGTCACTTTAAAGATGACACAACCAATAAAACTTTAAATACAACAACGAAGGTCCATGCGACTGCACAGCTGAAGACTTGTATAACAAAAGAATGGTAAAATATTCTGTTTTCAAAACCAGGTCAGTTTGTGTCTTAAGACAAATGTTAGGGTGTGCTGAAAGGAAAGGTAATATAACACCAGTGATAAACACATACCTCTCCCAGCATTTTTAACAGTGTTGCAGGCCTGAAAACTGAAATAAGAGTATATAAAAATGAACAAATAAATACACTATTGGGCATGTTTTTAGGTATAATTCACACCTGTCTGTTTATTAACATTTCACATATTGCCATATAAAATGTGAGTAAATTTTTTTCTTCAGGCTGTATGTTGCAGTCCAAAGACAAACAAGTATCTTTAAAATGGCAACTTTTTATTGGCCCATTCACCATGAAATTTCTACACAATGCAAACACTGCTGAGTATAAATAATGTCGAAAATTTAACAATCAACAAAAATTAAGACACGTTTTTCGTTGCACAGCAACTTTATAAAAGATTACAATACATTAACATTCAACTTAACAATTAATTGAATACTATTATAATTGATTATAACCTGCCAAAATCCAAAGATATCAATGGCATATTTACACCCCTGCTTTACAAATAAACTGGACTAAACTGAACCGAAAATGCAGAAATCGTCTTAGTGCTGTTGGTTTTTAGAGCCTTTCTGGTATCTTAACTTAAGAAATTATAAAACTGCACAGACAATGTCTGCCCACAGTCCAGTCTAAATACACTTTTGAGCTGACCTATGTCTCTCTTGCTTGCACTCTCTCTGTGTTCTATATCAGTTTAATACTTTAATATGGAGTCAGCAAGTCTATTACAGCCACAACTCTCGCTGTTGCTCTTCTCACTGTTTCTTGCTCTCTCTTTGTTGTTCTCTATCTTTTTATTCTATTCTTACCTTCCTTAAATTTAGTTTTTTAGTTCTTCCTTTATTCTCCATCTCTGTCTCTTCTACTTTGCTCACTCTCCATAATTTCTTTCTTTCGATGTCTCTCTCTCTCTCTCTTCTTCCCCCCTTCTTTCCTTTCTCTCTTCACTTGCCAAAACCAACCCCACCCCCTCACTCGTCTCCATGGCAATCATCCACGGCACCTCAGCTTGTCTGGGACGTCAACGATTGCTCAAAATAAGGAGGTGCTGTAGTGCTTCCCGATCGTTGATCAATAGCAGAACACACACACTCATACACACTTGTGCACACACACATTTAATGAAGGTTAAGTGGAGTGTGAGTTGTGGAGGCTGCCGGTAAGTTTGGGGTTTGAATTCGGAGCAGTATTACCCATAACTCCACACATCTATTACAGCAAAGGAAAAGCCACTTTAGATAAAAGCCTCTTCCATTTCCAGTACAGCGACACAGAACCGGTTTACATTAGAATCCACTCCAGGGCACATGGGCACACACACAGTGACTGGCATGGTGTTAATTTCTGGGACACGAAGAGTGACATAGAAATGACTGTCCCACAACCAACATTCATCTATTTTGCTCTAAAAGTCGATTGTTCTGTGTTAAAACGAACAAAAATTCTCCCTCATTAATTACAATATAATACAATAAGTATAGACATAAATTAGGTTTATATTTTAAAGGCATATGAAAAATCTATTCATTTTAGTTGATAGAAATGACAACCTGTCATAGCTGATATCATATATGCTTTATAAACCTACAAAAAGTAATGTTAGCTAGCTACCATCAAGTATACACAAAGTTTTGTCATGATGTGGGTGTAGTTTGTTAGAGTTCATTTTTGGGGTGATGTAGGGGTAGTGTTACAAACATATTTCAACAAATATGTTATACACATACTAAACAGATTACTAAATAAGTCTACAATGTAATACTGTACTACAATAATAGATCACGGTTAAAACTATAGGGGCAACAAATTTCCTCCTGTAAGGCGGAGATCAGAAGATTCTAAATACCACAAAATACTACTATATTATAAACAGCAAATACTACTAAATTTAGTACTAAATACTAAAAAAAAGTATTTTTTTACTCAAGTGATAGCAGGAGCTCTGAAATGTACTTCTATATTAAAATACTTATATTTTTTAGTATCTATTTAATAATTAGTTCTAATGCAATGTTTTGAACAGAATATTTTTTTATTGAGGATTTAAGCTAGACATTGTTGAAATGTCTACTACGAAAAATAAAATTTTGTTTTGGCAGTCAATACAATTACACATCACCAAGATGTGTCTGTTGACGCAGGCAATTAATATAATTCCTTTATATAAGGTGGTGATGGGGAGTCGATTCCAACATCAATTCTTGGTCTAAACTAAAAGAGTCAAAATGCTCATAGTCGACTCTTTGGCATGTTTTGCGAGTAACAAGTTGATACATAAACACACCAACATGTGGTCAAACATTTCATAAAGCTGAGGAGGTGAACAATTTTACCAGTTTGCAGCAGATACAGGAGGTTATGAGCATCTACCAGTGAAATGACCAAAACCAATATAGCACAAAATCACATTGAGTAAACACTTAGAAAGACAAAGAGCTTGTAATATCTAGTCCAACACATTAAATGTTGACAGGTCAGTGCTGTTTAACTAGCAAATCTAATCCTGCAGGGTCCACCATGGTGTTCACATCCTGAAATGCCACTCTTCCATTTGGATTAACCTTACACAACCTTATGTATTTCCATGATCCATTCAGATCTGATTATGTATATGCTGGTTATGGTCAAATTGATGAGGCAGTTTAAGGCTGCCTTTATTCCTTTATTATTGTATATATACAATAAGATAATAGCGTGTGTGTTGTCCTCATACGTGTGGCTCTGACACATTAGCGCTGCTGGAATGCTGGCTCACTGTCCCAATACACCATGGTCCTCCTTAGAGAGATGATAGCTCATCTGTTGCAGTTCATGTTGGTCATCCTTTAATCCCTAATCCCAGTGGTCACAGGTCATAGCTGAATAATTTTGATTGGTAGAATATTCTCAGATATTTCTGAATTTCTGATGTTCTAAAACACTGCAAAAATGCTAATTGATAACTGTTTTGAGAAAAAAATAAAACAATGAAAACAGAGATTTGACAAATCAAATAAAATGCTACTGGTATTCTCAAACCAACTGACTGAGTTGACCCCTAAGTTAAGACCTCAACATTATCTTTATCTTATTATCTTTTGGGAAGCAAAAAACCTGACTCCTACGGCTTCTAAGGCATGAGATGCAGAAAAGATGATAAACTTATAAGACTTTCAAGGTAAAATGGTGTAAAGAAATGTCACTGCAGATTCCTCTGAAAAACTCTGAATTCCTGAAAATAACAGAAGTAGTAAATAAGGCAAAAAGTGGACACTAAATACTGAATCATCTGATATTATATCTAGTTGTTGAGGCTTCAGTGAAATACTTTCTGCTTTCTTCCTGACAATGACTTGTTTATACATATACACATGTATGTGTGTTGTGGCAGTGTGTGTAGGATTAACAGTATCAAGCTCTCAGACTCTGTAAGACTTTGGGTGAGAGAGAGAGACGAAGAAAGAGACAGACAGAGGACAGAGAGAGAGACAAATAAATATACACAGAAGCTCCACCATATATGAAAAGAAAGAGAACGGGGAAAAATACAGGAAAGGCTGAACATGGTGTCTTATTTGTTGCAGATATGAATATACAGCGTATCTGCATAATTAAATCAGGATTTGGCTCAGGTTGCAATATGCATAAACACAGCATTCTTGTACACACCAATGCTGGCATGACGTTCTGCTACATTCTTTCTCTCTCTTTCACACACACACACACACACACACACACACACACACACACACACACACACACACACACACACTCCACACACACACTGCCTGTCTCTGAGTATCCTCTATTCATTCCCAAGCTAAACTACACACCCCTCTCCAGAGAATCTTTTAAGAGCACCGAGAAACAGAATCTAAAAAAACAGAAAAATAAAGTGAAGTTTTTGCACAGAAAAAAAAGAAAAAGAAAAGAAATGTTTCTGCACTAAATGTCCACAGTCTCCACCAGAGCTGCTGGATGCTCCTTTGACGTGACATTGCTCCAATGAAACTTTCCACACGGCCTGTGTGTACTTCACTATTACACACTGAACAGTTTACAGAAAGAGAGAAGTATAGAGTGAAGAATGACTGAGAGTGACAGAAAAAAAGAAAGATGGAGTGGAACAAGGTAGAGAGTGAGCGAGACACAGAGAGAAAGACCGGAAAAGAGAGTCTGTGGCCTTGCTGGCTTACCCTCAGAGGCGGCGTTGTGTGTTACAGTTCTATAGAGTGTGAACTCCTCTTGTGAGTGTGCGGCCTGCAGGGCGGCGCTGCTGAGCTCGATGCGCTGGGGGTCATGGAGGCTAGGAGATGGAGGCTGTGAATTGCTATGTTCTGATGGGCTGGAGAGAGAGGATGGCATGGGAGAACCTACAAAGAACACAAATCAACACAAAAGATGGAACAAAAAAATCAACAAAAATGAAAATGGGGAATAGAAGCATGCCCAACAGCATCGCTGAGAGACAATGAAAAGAATGCAAGACTAAAAATAAGAACGAAAGCCTGAGTATGAACTTATATAAAAATGACAGCAACATGCAGTGTGGCATTCAAAAAGCTGCAGATGAATATGCATAAAATTGTGCAGACGATTTAAGAAACCTGAAATGACAAATAATGAAATAATGGAAACGCAAAATAGTAAAAATGTTGGTGCCGCAGACAGCAGCGTCACTGACCAAGCTCTTACTGAATGGGATTGGTCTAACCATGTTCTGCCATGGCTCTAATTAGCATTTTCTTTGTTATTTCCACAATTCAACAACAGTAGCAATAAAAGAACACCTTTGTTTGTATAAGCCAGTTGGTGCTGTCCTTTCTATGTACGCAGAACTGCGGGAATAGTACCATTCAGTCACTTAGGATAATGGTTTTGTGCGTATATAATGTTTTTTGTGCTGAGACAAATTAAAACGTTTACTATTAATGAGAACATATATTTGTGTTTAATAGTTTCGTCAATAAGGGTAACAAGCTGCAAGCAAGGGAAAAGAAAGAATCTTTCTAATAGACATGCACACACCACAAACTCATTCTTTAGGCCATGCTTTGCTGCATCGCACAGTCTAAAATTTGACATCATTGTTTTTATTGAAGGTACAAACATCGTCTGTGCATTTTCTACTTTTTCTTGTATTTTTTCCCCCCCACTTAAGATGTTTGCGCAGTGTATGTCCCAAAACACTTTCGAACCTTTCTTCATTCTTTAGAATGAAATTGGCTGTTCCAGTTATCTTGCCTTTCAAACTGATTTATATAAATCTAAATGTAATGGCTGCTCTGTATTGTGTTAAAAAAATAATAACTTCAGTGTGAATGGACACGGCTAAACTGACCAGGTTGTTTTTACAGGTAAGTTTCAATATAACTACATAGACTGAGGAGTGAATGGTACAGGTGACATTTCTTCACAAACTCATATCATCATCTTTCTTAGCCCTGATGGTTTTCTTGACAGCTGCAAGTCATCTGAACGAGTTAGCATGTCATCATGTTGAGGCACACACTGTGTTTCACACTGAAACCAATGACCCTTGAACACACACACAGAAGAGCTTCAACAGTTTCAGTCATGAAACAGTACTGTTTAAAAGATTAGAATGACTTGCTATAATAAATATTGTTATTTTATATAACATAACATAGATAGAGATAGACAGAGAGAGAAGTACAGAGAGAGGAATAGAGAGTGAGAGAGTGAGAGAAAAAAAGAGAGAGTGAAAAAGAAAGTGAATGGAAACAAAAACAGCAAATGAATTCCTTTTAATTACTGCAGGTTTTATTTCCACAGTGCTGCTGGTGTGGAAGTCTGAAATACAATTAGCCTAAGGCCCACAGGGAAAACGCGCACACACACACACATACACCACCAATTCGCAGCTCCATTAGCCTGTTCCCCAGCCACAGGGTCCTAAGAGAGTGTATGCACATGAGACAGAGAGTGAGCTTTCAGAAGAGTTGATCATTCTAGTTGAAAATTACTTTATTGGGTCATCCAGACTATAAAATGTTATATAAAGCTTTTCCACAGTTTTGCTGCTTTACAAAACTGTTATGCGCTCCATGTTTCACCCACAAAGAAGTACTTTCAAAGCAACTGTTGATAGGTTTAACATGCATTACAGAATATACAACTTATTTAACCTAATGAGCGACTGTAGCACACAACTCTGTGTGTGTCAAAACAATTTACAGTCTGTTATATTTTTCACATTATATTTTTAGATGTGTGCGAAAGGTCACACTTTTACCATAGATTGAGCCTAGGTTTTCTGTCATGAATTTAAGCCAGTCAGATTAAATTCTGTTGATAAATTCACACATACTTAAGATATTTATGCACATTTTAACATACAATACATGTTTATTTGAATATAACACATTTGAGGAAAATCACATAAAGGATAAATTGACTGATTTTCATTTAGAAATTTAAGAAAATGTATCATCTGATTGGGGGTGTTCAAAGCATGTGACTGTATGGCAATGGAGCTTGTTGTTAGCTAAAAATGTTAAACGTATGTCAGTTAGTTGATAGAAAGCCAGCTAACATGCCAACTAATAAACAGCAAAAACTAAATTTAATTGCACCATTTAACCCAACCCCTGACTAACTGCATGTAACACCATCTTTCTTTAGCATATAAGACATTCCAAAAACATGCTGCACTCTGGATCTTCAGTGTTGCTACTTGAAGGCCCTGTGAGAGGTCAAAATAGCCGAAGCAGTTTTTCTATTAGTCAACAATATTTAATTATTAATTAATTGTCTACAGAAGTCCACAGTGTGACCCCTCTGCATTTACTAATTTATACAGAATAAACCTGATGAAATGGAATTTGGCTGCCTTAAGGCCCTAAAGACTGGACCCTTGTAAGCTGGAAAGAATGACCTTACTCAGGCCTCCAGGGTTTTATATTAAAATGTTACATAAAGCTTTTTGCTAGCTCTGTTCCTTTTATGGAAAGGAATTCTGAGGGTGTTAAAGAGGCTTTCTCTACACACACTGCCCACAGGTGTGTGTGTGTCTATGAGAGAGAGTCAGTAAATACCTGTGAGCTTGGGGAGAGAGGGGGAAATTAAATGTGTGTGCGTCTGTGTGTGTGACTAATTTAAAATGTAGCAGCCTGTGTGTAATCTTGCTGCTGCCACTGCTTTTTTCAAACTCATTTCCTCTCTCTCTCCCTTTTCCCCTCCCTCGCTCTCCTCTTTCTTTTTCTGTCTCTCTTTCTCTCATTGCTATTCCTGCCTCAGTCCAAGAAAATCTGTTGCATGCCAGCTTGCTCCATCAGCACTCTCCACCACGAGTCAGCATGCGCGCATGCGCGCACACACACAGACACACAGACACACACACATGCACGTGCGCACAGGAGAACAGAAAAATGATTAGTTCTGTCTTGGACACAGAAGTATTCTGATGTGAAAAATCACTGGTTCACAAATATAGCCATGTTTGCTTTTGTCCAGTCGAGTGATTAGAAATAACATAATGACCATTCAGACTTGTGTCTTTGTGTGTGATAGATAGATACTTTATTACTCACAGAGGGAAATTCAAGATCTCCGCATTATACCCATCTGTGCAGTGAAACACTCACAAATACACATACACTAGTGAACATACAAACCAGGGGGCAGTGAGTACATTTACCCAGAGCAGTGGGCAGCCCTTCTACAGCTCACTAGAAACAGTCAGGGCTTCGGTGCCTTACTCAAGGGCACTTCAGTCGTGTCCTGTTGGTTCAAGGGATCAAACCGGCTCCCTTCTGGTTACAAGGCTGGGCTGGAGTTTGGGGAGTTTGACTACCCTAAATGTGTGTATTTGTATGCATGAGATAAAAAGCTCAGTGAGTTAATTAGAGATGCACACTTGTTAACTGCTGTCATCGTATCAACTTTTGCAATACAGATATTCATAAAGGCTACAATATGCAAATGAGTCAATAACCAATCACAGTGTTTTTACTTGGTGTTGGGTGCATTCTGACCAATTCCATTTCAAGATGAGTTTCTCCACTCCCTCATTAGTGTTCTGCCATACAGAGGTGTTTACTATATAGCGTAAGGTCTGATTACAAAACTCAAATAAACCATACACTTAATTATTAATCCAAAATCATCCACAGTCAGGGTTTTTGGTGTGTGCAGCAGCCAATAAACCTGGCAACTGCAGTGTTTTGCCCCAGAGTTCCATTTTGTACTTGAAATACTTTGTAATAGGCCCTTTAAAATAAATAGGCATGTATTTCACCGACAGTCCATTTAACACAACTAAATTATTATTTATTTATAATTATTTGGATCAAAATGCTATCCATATCAAGGTTAATAAATGTCATTCAAATCCAAGGGTTTATTAATCACAACATTTTTAACTTCCAACTTATTTATTAGTTTTGCTACATTTTGTTGATACAAAACAATCTGTAATGCGGTTTCAGATGTCACCATGTCTACACAAATATAGACCTACACATCTTCAGTATTTTTATATGGAATGTTGATGATGGTGCTATAATGGCAAATTCAAAAGACAAAGATAGTTGTCTTTGTTGACTATTTTGCTTCACAATGCCCTGCCTGTACCTCTCCACCCTGAATGGATTTTAAAATAAATGTTTTAACCTAAGCTTTAAGCTATTCTTAAAGCACATCTCAGGAATTAAGCAGGATTTTCACAGTCTTTTAAATGAATGACCTTCTGCAAGATAGCTATTAGAGGAATGAAATTTTAGTTCCTATGACCTCCCACCTCCACTTTGTACAAATCCAACAAAGTAATTTCCTCAAGATCAGCATCAAATCACTCTGAATGACTTTATTTACATCTTACATGAGAAAAAGAGAAAGAGATAGACAAAGAGAGAAGAGAGGTTAAAATTTTTTAACCTTGTTTGAATGATGCTTTGGCAATAAGGTATCTTAACTATGGTCACAGAACAGTACTGAACCAAACCGAGACAGCACTAGAAGGAAAAATGGACAGGAGAGACAGGAGAGAGAGAGAGAGAGGGAAGGAGAGAGAGAGAAAGAGAGAGAGAATGATTAATACAGATCTACACTGAAATTCAATGCTGTGTCCTTTATTGGTCAAAATGTGTCGTATCCATAAATATGGTTATAGCAATACAGATTACTAAATTTTAGATTGATACTGAGAAAAGAGACAGAAAGACACAAAGTGTGTGAGAAAAAGAGAACAAGTAGAAAGAAGAGTTGAGGAAAAGAGGGAGTGATACAGAGTCTGTGTAATTAATCCTGCATATACTCTTAAACATATTGTTGTACGATCAAATTTTATAGCTCTGGCTGTAGCTCATTGTATTACGCCTTCAGAAATACAACCTTTTAAAAGCACACGCACACACACATACACGCACGCACACACACACACCAGTAGACTGAATACCTAAGAGTCCCAGTGTGTTTATATTTCTTGGAGCGGAACACGCCTGCAGTGTCTGTTTCTGTCTCTCTGCCTGTCTCATCCCTACCCCCTCTCTCTTACTCTCTCGCCCTACAGGCCATGTGTGAAATGAAGCAGAAGCAGTCTCTCAGTGAAGAAGGGCAGAGAGAGAAAATGAAAGAGAAAAAGAGAGATAAATGGATAACTATATCTTTACACCTGGGAACTGAGTGACGGAAAGAGAGAGCAGAAAGGAATAGAGAGCGAGAGTATACAGCACACACAACCAAATAAAACCAATAATGTTATTTTACAAAAATCTGTGCCTATCTGTGTTTACATTATTTGCACTGTCAAACAAATGTATTGTTAACATTTATGTTGAAAGAGGGAGAGAGAGAGAGAGAGAGAGAGAGAGAGAGAGAGAGAGAGAGAGAGAGAGAGAGAGAGAGAGAGAGAGAGAGAGAGAGAATATGATTAATACTGATCTACACTCCTGGTAGTTGAATCACTCATGGCAGCTGTGTCTACACATGCAGCTGAGACACTAACACACTGTGTGCTCCGTATCTCAGCTGGAAATCTCTGGGATCAGATACACACTCTACACACTACACTCAACAGGATATATCACAGTCTGGACAGAGGAGTGTGTGTGTGTGTGTTTCCCTGACTGAGGTCATGAGGGTGCTGACAGATCACTTCCTGTGTGTATGTGTGTATGGACGTAGCTACAAGGGGACCTGTGGGGCTCTAGGCCCTCACACTAGGAACCATGCCGCACCAGATTTCCAAAAAATTTACTGATATGCTGTCAGGTATAGTAAACAGGCAGTTAAATGTGAGGTCAGCAATCCTTTTCCCTCCCTAGATATGACACTAAGGATCGGCCACAAGGAAGTGGGCTAACTTGTAGTTGTTGTGCTAACTATAATGACCTTAATAATGTTTAGGGGACAGAACGCTTTATAGCCACTGGTGTGTGGTAAGGGACAGGAAGACACATTATGTTTGTACATTATAGACCTCTGCATCATGTTGTAGTTAATCTTTGTGATATTTGGAAGACAAATATATACGTTGAACAAAACATATCAACTTTGGAACTTTTTTTTATTTACCACCGGATAAGCAATAGCAGCAATAACTCGAAAACAGAATCAGAGAGAAAAAATGATTAGCCCCAAAATTTCTAATACGGATATAATGGATATGTATATATACACAAGACTTCTGTAGTCTACAAGTATTTTTGTTGCCAGATAAGTACATATTAGCACTGTCATAAAAACATTTTTTATCACTAAATCCCAACTTTTTTTTTTTTGTATGTTTGTTAAATTTTATATCAAAAAATGCTAAATAAAAAACCTGCCATGCAATGAAATTTCATCACAATAACTTGAAATCACATGGCTCCAATAAATAGAACAATCCTTTAAAAAAATGATGTAAAAAAACTCTATGTGTACACTGCTAATACATGCATTTGTTTGTTAATTAATTCACTCATGAAAATGATTACAAGTTAAAAATACCTGTAAAGATCAGAACTGGACCCAAGAACACAGATTTTCAGGATGCATAAATTAAACAGTCAGAGAGGTGTGTGTAATTCATCAGAGCTGCTGTTAATAATTAGGGGCTTTAAATATTTAAGGGTGTATTGAGTGCTAGAAGCAGAGCCATGAGGGGCTCTTGTGTATGTGTGTGTGACTGATCAATACACACACAATATAAGAACAAAGCACACCATAAACCATAAAAAATCATTACCAAAAAACCCACCTTCTACAAAAACAGCAATACTGGGCTATCTCTCTCTATCCCCCTACCCTGTGTTCCCACTGTTTCTTTCTACCCCCACTTTCTGTCTGTCACACTCCCTTTCTTTCTATTAAGAGTCTTTACAAGCATGTAAATAACTCTTCTTGCCATCTCCATTTCACCGAGCCCTTTAAACAAATACATACACATAAATGTGCATACACATATTATTGTTATTTTTTTCAAACTAGAGTAGACTTGTTAATAGATATTCTTAACACTGCAAGCGACCACATGCATTTAATTAATGCTAGCTCTACCTACAACATTTTCAACCTGAATGTGAATAAAAAAGCATCAAATTACAGAGTAATTCAGATGTATTACATGTAGAAGCCAATGAACGCTTAACAAAGAAGCAGTGCATAAGAACTGCTATATTTTTTACTGGCTAATGGTCCAAATGTATGCTAGCAAATCTTTAGTTAGACTGAGTGTGAGTGTGTATGTGCATGTGTGTGTTGGGAGAAAATGAGTGATGTGATATATTCTTCACTCACTTCCATCGGCCCCATCAGCGCGAGTGTGTAGTGAATCATTGTAAATCGAATCCTGCTCTGCTTTGAGCAGGAAAAGTACGTCTCTACTCCAGATCATAATGACGGAATTATAGATCAGTTCCCTTCCTCAATCACTCGGGTTCATCCAAAACTCAGTTAGAGCAAATCCGTCTTCATTTGGCCTGTGTGTGACGCTGATGTGTTGGCTGTACGCTCAAGGCCATTTGTTTGGGGCTATAATGTATGTGTGTGTGTGTGTGTGTGTGTGTGTGTGAGAGAGAGAGAGAGAGAGAGAGTGTGTGTGTGTGTGTGTGTGTGTGTGTGTGTGTGTGTGTGTGTGTGTGTGTGTGTGTGTGTGTGTGTGAGATCGATCAGGGTGTTTGGACGCGTCCTGAAAGGCGGTAAGATAACAGCACTGAGTCATTATCACACAGCTAGTGTGTGTAACGAGAGGAGAGAAGAGAATGACATCACAGTGCTCTACTGATACTGAGAGAATGAGCAAAATACAACTCATACACCAAACATGGAGAAAGAGTATAAAGGAGTATATATGAGACAGAGAGTGTGTACAGAAATAAAGACAGGAGGAAAAATTTAAGGAAAGACCTGAATAAATACATAAAAACATAGAGCGCAGGCGCATTGTCAAAACACTAGTTGAGGAATTATCTTTTGATGTCTTTTGATTTCACTATTTCAGTCTTTCTGTTCTTTAACACTCAATCGCCATCTCACTCTCTCATAGTGAAAGTAGAAGCTACAGCCATAAGTACCAATTACTATCGATCATGTACACCAGGAGTGAAAACAAAACACAAATATTCAAATACGATTCATGTTCTTTGTCAAAGTCACATACACCCCACATACACACAGTGGTAGCAGTGTATTCAGCAGTACAGCACTAGCAATGTCTATTGTTAAGGAAAGTTGTGGAATGCTTATTAAACTGTAAAAACACTGCAGCAGAAGAACACATACACACACACAAAATATTTGTCTTGCTATACTTGTGAGGACATGTTTTTAATGATTTTTGTATTACTATAGCTGAATACAATATTTACAACTGCTTACACATTACCATTAAAAATAACAAGCATGTTGATGAAACTGGTCTCTCGTGAAGCAGAAAGATCTGCACAACTATAAGCCCATTCTCAGTCTCACGTTTAGCAAAGCAGTGTTTTGCAAATCAGTAAACACACTTTGCTATGATGTCATCTCTTTGCCATTTCAAAATACCACACCTGTAAATTAATTAATCGATCTTGACCCTCAGCTATACAGACACTGCAGGTGCACTGCTGGTAACTGTAAAATCACCACAAGTCTACTGGTCAGAGTAACTGAATAAGCTACCATTTACCGACATTAACTTGAGATGGTGATTTAAATACTACTACTGCTAATAATAGTAAAATAACAACAATAATATAGTTGGATTTATGTACTTTTCATTTTAATTAATTTACCACTCACCGTTTTGTTGTTAGAGCTTCAAGTGAAATCTAGAACCAGATCACCTAAGCCAAAATAGGTGGTTTTGAAATTTACACCAAAAGGGAAGTCAATTAAACCCAGTGGTGGTTTCAGCACTGTTTGATGAATTTTCTGATTGGAGGAACTGAATCAGGTGTGTTAAACAAGAAAACTGTTTTAGTCTTAAAGGTATGCAAACAAATGCTAGTCATCTCAGTTAGTGTTACTAAAGCAGTCACACCACAACTTATTTCCCCCTGTACCAGCAAGTTTGTTAAGATCTAATTTGTGATAAATTTACACATAAAGTTGTAATCTATTAAATTAATAATAGTACAGTGTAAAAGGAGTTGATTTTCAGAAGTGCTCTCAATGCATTTTATGTGATATCTGCTACACCACAAATGTGATCCTTTAGAGTTTAAGGGGTGAAGTCTTCAGATCAAAATGTCATTAAGATTCTAAAGATCATTCACTCAGGTAGGTCTACACAAAACACAAAGACAGAGAATGAGATGCTAGAAAGACAGAGAAAAAGAATTAAAGAGAGACTGGTTGTCTGAGTGGTAAGTGGGCTTTGAGGGTTGGAGATGACTGGCTCACATTCTCTCTCTCACACACACACACACACTCTCTCTCTCTCTTTCTCTCTCTCTCTCTCTCTCTCTCTCACACACACACACACACACACACCTACATACATTCTCTATACAGTACCATGTTCTCTGCTCTCTGCTCCAGCATGGCCATAAACCTCCACTGAGACAGCAAGGACCCCTCACACTGCAGCTGCTGGACTACATCGCCAGCTTCAATCTGCCAATAACAACCTCATACATAGTACATTAACACACATTTAGAGTTCTATCAAAAGCACAGAAGGAAATGGTCCTACACTGAACCACAAACCCTCCAAAAAACATCTGCATGGTTAAAAAGGTTCTTTGCATGGTGTAATGTTGATGTGTTGTATAGGCTTCCACACAGCACCAAAAACGGGTCTACTATTTTCACAATAGAAGCACCCTTTTTGGTTCTATACAGAACGATTAAAAACGTAAATAAAAACAGATAATATACACCACTAAAAAAATATGAGATTCCAGTTTTGCTGATTTGGAGTGGACACTATACTGTGGATATGGATGGCAGCATTTGGTGAGGTTAAGGAGAAATCCATTGTGTTATTGAGCCAAACTGGCTGTAAATGGACTGGGATCTGAACACACTCCACTGTGGACAGACTGCTGTCCACACACACTGCAGACTGCCAGAAAAGGACAGGGCCAGAGAGAGAGACAGAGACAGAGAGAGAGAGAGAGAGAGAGAGAGAGAGAGAGAGAGAGAGAGAGAGAGAGAGAGAGAGAGATAGTATAGTATTGAGTATAGTATATATATATATATAGTATAGAGTATAGTATATATATATATATATATATATATATATATATATATATATATATATATATATATAAATATATATATAGAGAGTGTGTAATCTACTCCTTCACTAACATTTGAGTTTCTCACTCTCATAACTAAACACATATTACTAAAACTAAAGGTGCTAAATTGGTCCACTGGAAAGATGCTGCAGAAAAGCACTTTAGGTTTCCTTTATTTTGTTTTTAAAACTGTGGCAGAATATAAACAGGGGTAATTTCTCCTCAGTCTATAGATTTTTAGCTCTCTCTCTCTCTCTCTCTCTCACACACTTGTGCACACACATTCCACATAATACTCAAACAGTGGGCAAGCATTAAAGATAAAAGAGAGATGCCGAGACTTCTACTGCTCTACAATGAAAAGGCAGCACTTCCACAGGTGGGACATGCACACACACACACACACACATCATCCACACAAAAAAGAATGATACTATCCACACATAAATTAACAGTGGCGAGAGAGACAGACAGAAAGACAGAGATAGACAGAGAGACCACCGAAAGAAAAACAAAAAGAACAGAAGGAAACAGAATATGGTAAAGAAAAAAAAAATTAAATATGATTTTAATATGATAGCATTAAATATGGGGAAAAAGAGATAGAAAAGTAAGTGAGTTAAAGAAGAAAGAAAAACAGAAAGAAAGAAAGAAAGAAAGAAAGAAAGAAAGGAAGAAAGAAGGAAAGAAAGAAAGAAAGAAAGAAAGAAAGAAAGAAAGAAAGAAAGAAAGAAAGAAAGAAAGAAAAATGAAAAAAAGAAAAGAATGAATGAAAGAAATAAAGAATGAGACAGAGAGAGCATCCGATCTCCTGCAGCATGGAGAGAAATAGAGAAAGAAGACCAGGAGAATGGAGATACAACCAGAGTGAGAGTGAGAAAAGGTGTCTAAATAACTCATCAGGTTTTGCTCTGAGCTTTTTGTCTGCTGCATTAATTAATGTGCTGTAAAGCACCACCTTTTTCTACCAGGCTGTTTTTGGTGGCAAAACAAAGATGAATGAGTGTTTAATTTGACTTTAAGAGAGAGTGATGCTGATCCTGCCTCTCTTTGCACTTGTGGCATTGCGCAAGGTGCTAATTTCACACACACACACACACACACACACACACACACACACACACACACACACACACACACACAGAAACACACTCTAAAAGTGCCCTAAAATTGTTCACTAAAAGAGAAGAGGAATGCTGCTAAAGAAATAAGAAATAGGAGAATAGACTGATCCCTAACTCATCAGTAAAAGACAAGGAGAAAGAAAAAAGAAAGAGTTAAAAGCGACAAGCGACATTTCAAGCCTCTGAATGCTAAGCTATTGATCCTGCTATCTCTGCACTAGCTTCCCCTTCCTCAACATGCCACAAAAGAAGAGAAAAAAATCAATACTGGAAAGGCAAAATTTCCATGATGTTTTTCCACCATTTTATGACACAATACCAGAATGCATTTGTGCTCTTTGGCTGACTGCGGTTTCTTTTGTGGTCATATATTACAACATTGCATTTTTTATGAGTCATTTATGTGTTTTAGAAGACAGTGTAGATGGAAACGTCACTATAAACCTCTACATGCTGTCAACAACAGAGAGCAGCAACTTCACTATAGCAATACTCTGGAATAGATTTGCAAGCTTACAGCTCCTGTCAGAAATTACTAAAGACTTGAAGGCCAGTTTTTGTATGCAATGACAAAGGATTTGCAATAATAACAAAAACAGACCCACTAATCAGTGGTCCTGTGTGGAGATTTAACAACTATGAACAGTGGGTTGTTGGGCACCTCCAGGGCACACTGACCCCCCACCCAAAAAACTAAACAAAACAAAAAACAGACAAAAAAAAAAAAAAACAATTACCCAAATGCTGCTACACATGTAGAATAGTGGTGCTTGGTTAAGAATGCTAATATTTATTGTGCAATACTCGGATTTGGTGGAGAATGATAATGCCTGATGCTTGACAAGCAATGTTGGTGTTTGATGGCGAATGTTGGTGTTTGATGGAGAATGTTGGCGTTTGATGGAGAATGTTGGTGTTTGATGGAGAATGTTGGTGTTTGATGGAGAATGTTGGTGTTTGATGGAGAATGTTGGTGTTTCTTGAGCAAAACACATTTGTTGGAGAATGATGGTGCTTGGTAAAGAATGTTGGTTTTGATAAAGAATGACAGTGCGAATGTTGTGGTTTGGTAAAAAAACGTTGGTGTATCAGTTGGTGTTGTCAGATAATGTCACAACTTTCTCAGAAATTACATTTCAATGTTGTGACAACGTTATGGGCACTAAAGCAGTAGGTTGTCACAACATAATTTTATTTGGAGGGTTGCTGAAGAATGCTGGTGTTTGTTGAGCAATATCAGGGTTTGATGCAGAAGGAAGGTGGTGGAGACCAGCATCTGAAGCAATCAGATATGCATTTTGTGACACAAAGTCTGTTTTCAATGTGTTTGCATGCACATTTGCAACTGCTAATCTGGTATACACTTTAAGGGCTTTATCTTTAAATGTAATGTTAATGTAAATGTTACTTTAAATACCATATTTTTCAATGTAATTTTTTTTACGATTTTAGATATATTTGTTCCATATGATTTCTGCCATACAGATTAGTATTTTTGATAGTTCTGTCATTTAAATTTATTTGTTATAATCTGGGTAGATGGCGTTATAATACTCTTGACAAATGTTATTGGCTGCCTTGATAAGGTGCGTTACAATAGTGAATTTTGGTTAACATAGTGTCTATGTAGGAACAGGGAAGCTCAGCAGGTACTGGGACATACTTATTGTTCTGGGATTTTGTATCAGCAGCTAGTGTATTATAAAGACATAGCTGGTCAGTGTGTTATAAATTAGTCACTGCTTCAGATAGCAGAATTCACCTCTTTTGTCTTTCTCTGCACTGTGAGCAATTACCTCTGCTGAGAAGCTTAATCTCCCTGTATTAATCCAAGCAGAGCTGCCAGGACAGCATCCGGGGCCAAACAGCCTACTGGGACCCTATTGTGGACAAATCCACACATACACCCACACATTTGCACACACATAAACACACTCCTAAAGCGTTTTCATTAGCCTCCCTTGTGATGGCTGAATTGGGCAGGGAGCTGGCACTAGCCACAGTCCACTAAACACACATGCATACACCTGCCGTCGGGCTTCCACCCGTTACCACCAGAGACCACAGCCAGGCACCAATCAGACACACACAGACTTTCACTGTTGAAAACAGTGTGGGAAGATGATGGGATGGAACTGTCCTGAGAATTCATTATTCACAAATTGTGTCTTATTCTGAACCAATGAGGATGTAGTAGGTATAGAAAAAAAATAAACACAATCTGTCACCCTGTTTACCATCTGCTATCTTTCCTTTTCACTCTCACACACAGACAAAAACATACACAGAAAAAATATTTATACTGATATTGCATTTATATTTTAGAGATTATAACACATAGCATGCCCAAACCCATCATGTGTCAAAACTGATATCAAAATCTAAAATATCGAAAGGTTTAAATTCTGATTTTCCAAATCTACGTAATGTTTGATCGATATGTCTGTTACCAAACAACTGGTGATAATCACACAGCTAAAATGTAAACATATAACACCAAACATATGTGTCATAGTTGGCTAGACAGTTACCATTAAAAAAGGTCAATACAATAATAAAGATGAACTGGAGGTTAAGAACCCCTGCTGTTTAACAAGGCAAAGACACTCCCAAGTTTTAGTTTCTAATTCTCAAGGTTTAAACTGGTGTGCTAGATATTACTACTAATAACAGCTACACCTTTAACTAGGTCCTCATTATTCAATACAATATCAGAAATATTTAATGTTTTGTTTTACATTATCACATTAAGGGAATGTGAGTGAAGAGACATTGTGTGTGCACCCATCTGTACTGATATAGCATCTCCAAAAATAGTTTAAATCATATAAAACTGCAATGCAATGTCTAACGAGTGTATATTTCATTGAATTGCTATGACAAATGAAAATGTGATGTGTCAAAACCTAGTGTCTTTTTTGTGCTTATGTCGGACGTTTTAGAAAATTTGGAGCTTTCAGGGGAAAGGAAAAAATAGTCACTATTATTTTAATTAACCTGGATTAACAGTCGTAGCCCGAAGGTTTGGTAACCGGAAGGTCGCCGGTTCAATCCCCGGAACATGCAGGACACGACTGAAGTGCCCTTGAGCCAGGCACCTAACCCCCAACTGCTCCCCAGGTGCTGTGGATAGGGCTGCCCACCACTCAGGGCACATGTGCTCACTGCCCCCTAGTGTGTATGTTCACTAGTATGTGTGTGTGTGGGTATTTCACTGCACGGATGGGTTAAATGTGGAGGCCAAATTTTGCTGTGTGCAAACACAAGTAACAGAATAATTCTAAAACTTAAAAAAAAATTCTACTTCCCCTGACCAAACGATATGATCAAACATAACTTCTACAGGTGACACACTTCTGCACCTTTTAATCACTGACCTTTTTTTACCAATATGTTAAACCCAGCAAATAAAAAGAAAACACATTTAACTGTGGTGTCTGTAGAGGATGTGCAAATTTATTTTCACTTGGAAAATCAACAAAGCATGTTAATTAACAGGGGTGTTTAGCTCTGTAAAGAACAACTGGTATATTCAAATGGTTTAAACCTTTCAAGCTTGTTTATATGTTCAAGCATATTGATGACTTGATGTTACGTTGTCAATATATCCAAAAATTAAACAGAATGCAATATTTTTAAAATGTATTACATTGTGTTTGAAAATTGGAGATCCTCTACATCATCTAAAAAAAAAAAAACAACACCTCATAAAGCTTCTGGAAAAAGTGTGAATTCCACTCTGAGTGTAACTATAAAGAGCACAGCTCTGGGGCTTTATAACTCAATACAGCTGTCTGCCATGCCTTAAAGCAACAGTTTGACCAATAATAAAATTTGCGTATTTCCCCCCATTTCATCTAAATGCAGTTAACCAGCCAGCCACATGCTTGTTGTCTAGAGTTTGCCTGTTTGGCTTTAAACTGAAACTTATAGGCTAATATAGCTAACAAGTAATGGAAGCTTATACTTCCAGGGCAGTGTAGTTCCTTCACAGCAAAACCTTAGACATCAAACAGACACTAAACTGGCAACTTTAAACTTAAATATTTCAATATTACGCCCCACTTCCCCTTGTATACTACACATGAAATGTGTGTTTCTTTTTTAGGAATTTTATGGTGTTTTCAATTTGCTTGTTTGGCTAAGGGTAAGACACTGAGAGCAGCTGTTTGCGGACACCAGATGAGAAACAGAGAGAGAGTTATGCTGAGCCAGCTCAGTGGCGAAGAGGATTTTAGACCCAGGAGAGTGTGGGGGGGCTTGATCCAGTTTCTGGGTGAAAAACAAAGCCAGACCTGCCTCCACTCACTTTGCCTTGCTTGTCTGAGCCAAGAAGGAGATAGAAAACAAACTAGAGATGATGAAGAGAGACAAGGCAGAAAGGACACAGGGGCCACAAAAAGGAGGATATTTAACAGACTCAGATGCTAGCCTTTTAGCCTAAACACTACAGCCAGAGAGAACATCTGCTTGGTCAAGGCTGAGTGAGCCCGGCAGACCACAATACCAAGTGGAGAAGGATGCTTGGACCCGGGGACTTGATGATAAGATGATGTGTTCTATATGCTATATTTTGTGCTATATGAACACTTGATAATAAAGACAGCCTGAGATCTACCACAGAATGTTTACAAAGAACAACAGTGCGTATAACGACACTGTCAAAAAATAAAATAAATAAATAAAAAGATTAAAAAATTAATTGATGTTAATTTTTCCCAAGTTATTCTGGGATTGTTTGCATCTGTACTTATCCATTTTTCCCTTTCCTTTAGTGTGTTATGTATATTTTAGTGCATGTAACCAGTTTTAAAAGTTCTAAAGCCAGAACAAATACATGACAGACTGAGAAACTCACAGAAACTACTTTTCTCAGCTTTTTGAAATACTTCTCAGCTTTTCTCTTTTGCAAGATTATGTCAGCAACACAGTCCACCTACCAGCAAGCTTGGTATGCCCTTACACAACCCACAGAGGGCTAAAAAGCTGGGCTGAGTCTAACAACTCACTCTACACGACTTTCAGGTTTTCAGTTTCTGGTTTTGTATTTTTAATTTTGTCCATACACGAGATAATAAGCCTCTATTTCTTGTTAGTACCATTTGCCTAGACAAGAGTTTGTTATACAGTGTTAGAAATCCCACAAACTAAAGAAGCACTTCAGACGCTAAATACGTAATCAACTACAATTGGGGTAACAGTCAGGATTGTGTGAATTTGATTCAGCACTGAACTGTCACTGTAAAGTGTTGGTGAGCCAACTTGGTTCTTCAGCCCTCGGCTGGAACGGAACATCACATGCAGCGAGCCAGTGCAAAAAGCTCTGGACTCAGCTGCAGTGGAAGAGGACTGTAAGCCCCAGATGTCCATGCAGAAAGCCGCTCCTTCAAACACACACATCAGAGGCTTAGGGGACCCACTGTCAGACAAATGCAGAGAGAAGTCATCAGATCCAAGCTAAAGCCCAACACACACAAGAACCCGTCAATCACTAGTTCTGTGTGTGAGTGTGTGTGAAACGACACCCTCTTCACACAAGCACGGCTTATCTCAACGACAAATGAGATGCCTACAAGCTCTTGCCGAAAAGTCTGAGTACAGTCCAGCTGTCTGACCTCATCTCAACCACAAAAGCTCAATTCAGACCACAGAGTGTGACTGATTGGTTATTGTAGCTCTTTTAAATCCTCCTATTATAGATCTATTGCATGGACTAAGTGGATGGCAAAACCAGCTTCTTTTTTTGGTTCTTGTGCATGTGTATGTGTGTGTGTGTGTGTGTGTGTGTGTGTGTGTGTGTGTGTGTGTATGCATTTTTTGGACAAAGAACCGACAGAACATTTTATTTTTGGCTCTTGAGGTTAAGATTAATGTTAGCTTTGTAAAAATACTTTGTGTATGCGTGTGTGGAACAACAAATCAATGTTTACTGACCAGATAACTTACCAACGTTAATCAATAAAACCACTTCCTAGTTCATATACTCATTGTCAATCTTATCAGCTCCACCTGCCATATAGGGGTACTTTGTACACACTGTTATCTATCTGTTTCTCTGCATACTTGGCTAGTCTCCAAAAAAACATTCTAACGTGCAATAATGACTTAAAGAACATTGTGGAGAAGATTAAGACTTATAAAAGAACCTACTTGTGTCCCTGTAGATTTAGTAAAGACAGACAGCAAGCAAGACTAAGAAAAACAATGGAACTGGTAATAAAAGAAAATAGTGGACACACTAAGTATGTGTTGTATTACATTGTTGTTGTTTTCTATATATGATTTTAGCTTACGCTCACATCCTGATGTAGAAAAACAAACCTCTGCATGTGCCGGAACGTGTGTTTGTTCTGATATTTATTTATGATACCCATCAGATAAGAGTCTTCCAAATCCCTAGGTTTTCTCTTCACCTCCTTTTCCAGCTCTCCTCTCTTTCGCCTCCTCTCAATCTCTCTTTCCTTTTTAGCCAGACAGCTTATACATCCAGTTGCAAGCACTGAAAAAGCTATTTCCTCCCTCACTCCTTTCTCTCCTCATTTTTTTTTAATTCTCTTTTCTGTACATCTCTACAGTTTTCCACAGCTTTCAACCCCCAACAACTCATTCCTTATTTCCAAACATTCTTTACTTTGTCACTATTCTCTCTGTTTTCCCCCCACTCTCCTTATGACACAGTGCAGTTGCTTTACTGCCAATAATAGGCAAAGCAATCACAAGACAAGCAGTGCAACAGCACCAGCAACAATAGAACATACAGAACAGCAAACCCTAATTGTATACATTCTCAGCAAAAACATTGCTCTATATATATATATATATATATATATATATATATATATATATATATATATATATATATATATATATATATATCCAAAGAAAGATTTTTTGACTTCTAATGAGAAAACAACTTTAAAAAGATGGTTCTTTAACGTTTTTTTAATAAAGACACTGTTCCCATAAAGAACCATAAACTCTCAGGGAACGATTTGCATTCCTACATGGTACTTTACATGGTGAAAATTATTTTTTGATTGTTTTGCATGTGCTACTGTTACGATGTCAACGACAGCAGAACTTTTTAAAAACATTTTCCAAAAAGGGTGTATATAGAACACATTCTCCATCAATCTGAAGAACCATTTCAAGAGTATAAATAAAAAAAATCAACCTTGGAGAAGAACAAAGCAAAGGCCAATGCAAAGCATTCAAATCGTTCTTTGATTTGTAATGGTCCTAACTACAGGCTTTCCTACAGACCCCTTAAGGAACTTCTTCATTTTAGCCCTAAAAACAATGACCAAGCAGGGGTGATGTGAGCAGATTATTTTAAATGTGTCAATCTAGAGCCTTACAGATGGCCTTGGCAGGGCGATCACTCTCTTTCTCTCCCCACAGCTCGTCCCACCCCACCAAGGCCCCACTAAATTGAGACAAGCATCATTACAGATTGTGGAAAACAACCACATCTGCTTGCTGTGTTGTTGGTTTGGGACAATTGTAATGTATGTGTGTGATATCTGCAGGGTGAAATTGGATGGGGGCAATAGGATAGCTCACACATATACACACACAATGACCCACACACTCCTGTGTTCATGTGCCTAGAGGGAATTGAGGAAAACCTGGACATTCATGTCCCATTTCCCCCACTTCCTCCAGTTCCTATGTGTGTGTGTTTGTGTGTCTTAAAGTGGATAGGTTCTTTAATTACCCATACAAACTTTCATAGAGAACTGGCACTTATATCTAGCCTTACCTGATTAAACCCCCACAAAAGAATAAAACAGCCAAACATTTCATTAGTAAAATAAAAGCAAAATAAATTCATAAAAATGCACTTTTGTAATATATTACTAGTCTCCTCTGAAATCGTTTACACGACAAATTGATGCTTTATGGTCTATCACAGTTATTGAATGTCATTTTAGACAAGAGATGTCCAGTCCTACATACATAATGCCCTGGAGAGTTTAGATCCAGCACACCTAGCTGAAATATCTAGATACATCTGAAAGCCCTTATTATCTGGTTCAGACATGTGATATTAAAACTGGAGGTAAACTGTGCAGGGTGGTAGATCTCCAGGCCCACAACTGGGCACCCCTGCTATGGTGTATTATGTTGTGTTAACTTGTTTAATATCTTTTTGATCTCAAGCACCTTTAAATAAATGTCCATTAAGCAGTTATTATATTTAACATTATTAAACAAAAAACGTTGAAGACACAGGGGAGATGGAGGCCCAGATGAATAAATATGAACAATGTAAAGGATATGAAGGTCATATTCAGGGTTTAAGGTCAGCCCGCCCACTCATAAGCCTTCAGGACAAAAACGGCCATTTGTTGGATATCCAAGCTGACAGACAGGCGCTGTTCATGCAAGAGAGGCAAGCGTACAACACAAGACGTGTTCAAAGTCGTCTTTGCTTGTAAGTATTTGCAAACTTGGTTGCGAACAATGTCAGCATTCTTTCATTAGTGCAGAGATCGGCACACTGCAGTTGGCGAATGTGGTTAGCCACAATTAAACATGAGCTTCAATCCTGCAGTGTCAGAAGATATCAATCCCAAATGTCTGCAGAATTGAAAATATTTAATAAATTGGTGATTAAAACTGTTTAGAAAGTTTTATTTCTTGTGCCCAACTTTAATTGTTTGGGACAAATATTTGGATGGTAGTACAGAGAACCAAGGAGTAAAAATGAACCTACGCACACAAAGGCGCACAAACCTTTTTTTAAATGTAAATGACAGGACAGGCATATATCACATATGATTATTTTATTAAATATCTAGTACATACTATAATTGCACTAAATTCAGTTAAACAGGATTAATTTTGCTTTCTTGTTCTATAAGTCTGACGATAAACACAATACATTCAGAAAAGCAAAATGTATTATGACATAATTTAGAGCAATAATAATATTTGTTGTCATATGGCCCAGCCCTAACCAATAGACAATAATTATACAGTTGTATGAAAAAGTTTGGATACTGTAGTTTTAAATTAATGAATTTTCTGCAAATGTCAAAAGCAGAATTTGACATATTGGGTAAAAAAAAAAGATTTAAAAAATGCCGTGGTGCTTTCATTTAAAAAGAAACATGGTGCTTCTGTAAAAAAAAAAAACAAGTTAGGAGCATTCTGTAGGTCTTTTAGGTTTGTCCTGTTATTGTTCAAAAAACAAGCAGAGAAGTGAAAATCAGTGGCACGAGACCTACTGTCACTTTTAAGCACAACACACTCACATCCCCACACCTAGCAGGGTACGCAAAGTCAGTGTGTGGATGCAAACATATCACCCTTATTCTGCTTTATAAAAATAGAAGTTTTTTTCACGACATAGCAATATATGGAATTAATCCTGTTAGTCCTTTAATAATAAGAAGAACGGTACTAATGTATGATGCATAAGGGTTAGTTATGGCAGCACTGTTATGTTAGCCAGCTCAAGCAGGGAACAGTGGGTGCACAGTGATATGACTTTTGCTGGACCACGGAGCAGCATTTTAGGAAGCTGAAGCTTCGGAGTTGTCTAGGCTCAGAAACTGCTCCAGTATTGTTCCATTCTGCAGTTCTTTTTCCACACTGACTACTTCTGTGTGACGAGTGCAGCAGTGCACAGTACATTCTGAAAAAAGCCTGTGTAGCACAAAATGTTTAGATAGCTTTTCATTTAATAATGGCCATAAATTATATAATTAGGAACAGACACAGAGAGGAGTGGTTTCTCTGATGTGTGAGCACAAAGTGAGAAACAGAAAACCCGGAGTGGAGCTGAAGTGGAGTTAATTACAAAAAAAGATGAGCAGAAATGTGTGCCCAGATGCAATATTAATATAAGTACTCCCAGTGGGATATTTGAACACTATTTATTAAAACTATAAATATTTAAACAGCTAAAATTGTAAAAATGGCCAATTCTAGGACTTAAAACTATAGCTATTGACACCCACTGACTCACATTCCTGCTTATCTTCTCAAGACCTGAGACCTAATATATGGTAAAGAGGATTTGATGAGTGCCTAGTAGATCACTTAATTAAAATAAATATCTGAAGGGCGGATGTTAAGATTTTCCAAATGGGCAAAAAAATATTACAACACAAACCTGGGTTCAACCCTGAACTCAGTCAACACACACACGTGCACGAGCACACACAAGCATTGCCAAAACATTCTGCTACTCATTCAATATCGATTTGGAATATTGGTTAAAAACATCTTTAAGGTAATTACCTCTGAAACAAATATGCATTACAATAGTTGCATTACAAGACCTCCCCAACTCTAATAAGGTTCTATTTTTATTTGTTAGGTTTTTATTGTTATCA